>BQNB010015993.1:0-72307 GCA_026074375.1 Tanacetum coccineum
GATAAATGGTATTAATAACAGGAAAGTTAAGTACATTGGAATGTGGCTAAAGTACCACATTAACCTCAAGCCAAGGCTTGAACTACCCACTATACGATTGTGACATGCCACAAACGCCAAGCCTAACTATAAGCATACAACCAGAACAAAGAAAGGCCAATACAAAAAAACTTCTTGATCACGGTTCAAAGTACATTTTTATTATGATGTTAAAAACATGTTAGAAAGGAAGAACATACATTATACAAGTTTTGATTAATTTATAAAAAGTATATATAAATTAATTGTTGAAAAGTTTATTTATTAAGTTTATAAAATAGATCATGAAATATACAAAAACCTACTGTCCAAATTCGAATTTTAAAACATGAATTTTATATTTTATAAAAATAGTACATCTCATGAAGATTCCAAATATGTAAAGAACTCGAAAATCCGAATTATAACGAAGGAGATACGGAGTTTACAAGATTTCAATAAAAAGCGTTTTTATAAAAGTAATTTTATAAAACTTTATACTTTTTATATCTGATAAAAATAAGTGAATATTTTTCACAGCAAGTACATATTTTTAGAATTTCAAAACACTAAGATACATAAAAATTGGATCAATAACGAAGAAGTTATGCTATTTGCAAGTTTACGATAATTAAAGTTATAAAAATAATTTTATAAAGTGTATGAACAGTAAAAATCACTGTTCATCTTGGGTTAAAATAATTAAAATGTAATATTTTAATACATCTTCTTAATACGAAACCGTGGACATAAAGAACGTACAAAACGGAGTTAAAACGCGAAAGATACGCATTATTTTATACTTGTGCACTATTTCCCTGACATGAATAGTGTTGGTTCGTTTTTAATAAAAAAAATTGCGAAACATTTTAGAATCACTTAAATAATATTTATACATGTTTTAAAATTTATAAATATTATTTTACAAAGGCGATCGAACTATTTATACGATTATACGAGTACAAATACATGGTTATTATTTATCAACTGCTATTTAAATATTATTTCACAAATACAATTAGATGGTGATGTAACTATATAGAATTATATACGGTATTAGTTATTCAAAGTGCTTAGTACTCATACCAATTTCATTTACATGATTGGTTTGAATTCATTACATGTGCATTTACAATTCGTTTTGCAAACTGGTCTACATACTCAATTACTTATTTTGGGACGAAATACATTGCTTGTTTCACTTTATTTTTAAAAACAAGGACATTACTTTACTTTTATCCAAATGATTACGGATTATCTTAAGCGGATTGAACTGTTAACTACGAGTTGGTAGGCGCGAGTGTTATGAAATAGATCTATCACTGGACAAACGAACGTTATACCATGTCGGAGTACGGAACTATACATACATGAGCGTGAACTTTTACCATACCTTGAATAAAGTGGCATACACCCAAGTCTGAGCCGCAGTTTCATGAACTTAGAGTAATCGTAATCATTATTTTATACACACGTGAATATTTACGCTGCCTTGAATAAAGTGGCAATACATACTTTGAACAATGGTGGTCCAACTATACTTAACTTTTTGTGACTATTGTATAGGATACAATAATCATACACATCTTTGATTTCCAACATTCATACATACATTTTGGTGAACATTTAAGGATTGAAACGGTCATACATACTTTACAAAACTTTGGTTTAACAATTATACTTAAACAAACCTATGAACTCACCAACTTTATGTTGACACTTTTAAGCATGTTTTTCTCAGGTGAATTAGATGCTTGGCTTACTTGATGTGCATTGGAGTCTAAACAATACAAGATTACTTTTCAAACGACACGTTTAGAGGTTTTTCTCTTATAGCTTGTGCAATGTACTTATGAAGTAACGCTCCCGGATACATTATTATGTTGCGACCCAATTTGGGGGTGTTACAATTTCATTCTCATATAGCATATCTCTAAAATGAAACTTTATTAATAGGTCATGACCAGGCACCGTTGCACGTTATTCCTTGATCATTTATTTCAGCTACTTTCATCTTTATTTAAGGTGAGTTCTCGTAGCCCCACTTTTAAACTGTTTTCCTTGGGGAAAAATGATACTCAAATCCTTTTCAAACTATTTTACTACTGTGCTAAACCATCTTTATGCTTTTTGGACAATGTTATGTGCCTATAATTGCGTATATGGATACTACTATGTATGCTCGGGCATGCTATTTGAAATTCTAAGAACAACTACTCAGCCGACTGTGTTGCTCTAGCTGGTAGGCGATAGGTGTAGAAATCTATAAGCGCTTGGGTCAGGATTGACCGATTTATATGACTGAAATGCTATGACATGATATGACTTGTTATGTTGATAAGGGAATGCTATTTATACTGCTTGCACTTCGCTATTATATTGCACAATTGTCCCACTTAAATTCGGGCACAACAACTGGGTTTACACTCTAAACCTATGAGCCCACCAACTTTATGTTGACCTTTTTGAGTATCATTTTCAAGTGATCAGCATTTACAAATAGGAGGTACCAGGAATCAAAGTTACCCATTGGCCAAGATGTTTTCTAAACAAGAGTATTCTTCCATCAAAGACTGTAATTCATGTAATATTGTAAATTAAATTTCTTGTAACTAAGTATTGTGTAATCTACTATCTTATGCGATGTCTCTGAAACGTCGCACCTCATGTTTTCGCTCTTAGAGGGGTGTGACAATGGTCATTCCCGAAGCGGACTGTTAAAATTTTAGCAGTTTAAGATTGCGAGTCATATGCTTCGAGCATCGACTATTACAATCCGCAGTACAATTTGTATCACCTGCAATACATGGAGGAAACATAAATGGAAGAGTGGACGGTTTGGCTACCTATTTTTTAACAAGAACCGATGTGTTAGAGTTAGACACGACATTATCTCTACCCTTTGTTACACTTAGAGTCATTTTGGCAGTTTCGCTCTTAGGGGACCAATTAAAGTCTGGTTGTCTTACAAACCACTTTTGCCACTTCCTACTAGTTTTTGCTTTTGTTCGCATGTAATTGCTAAGTTTTCTATCTTGCATAAGTAGTGAAGTTGATTGTGAAGCACTACCTTATTTTTCGCACTTAAGGGAGTAACTACATCAAACCTAGTTTTCACTACTACGGGGGTTGATGTGTGCTAAAACACACATCATTTATAACCCAAAAAACACTAATAAACGGACTAAAAACATGAAATATGATAAATATTATTGCAAATATGTTTGGTTTGTGTTTTTATGTCTTGCAGGTACAAGGGATTAAAAATAAAGCAAAAACGGTGACTTTCGGTTAAGATTTGAAAACGTTTACGTGTTTTTCGAGATCAAGACGAAGTCGTTAATATTTCCTGAGCATGCCATTGGAAAGAGCATGAAGAATCGAGTCCGACGGTGCTTTCATCTTTTATTGAGCCGGCCCAACACCATTTATATGGGTCAGACCGACCCATATTTGTTAAAAGACCAAAGTTAACTCACTTTTTAAAAGCCCAACCCAATCTATACCCGGCCCTGGAGTGAAGTTAAGTAAAAAGGAGGCCCATGCTTATTAGCCTAAGAATAACAATACTCTTTATTATTAAACCCAGCCCAAGTAGATTCGGCCTACCAGAAACTGAATGTGCAAGTTTCGACTCAGTTATAATGCAAATCTCAGCCCAAGAAACGCAATTCCAAATCTGGTCTACTGCTTAAGACTATACACATGGCAAGTTATAAAAGATTAGGGGCAACAGACATAGAAAGTGAGTCCAAGAAGTAAAGAGGCCCAGATTGAAGTGCTAGTGGACTCATATCATTAGCTAATATTGAAGCTTAAATCCATTTTGGTTAACTGCTTAGTCTGGATGCTTGATATAGAAAAGGAGAAAGCAACGCAAGGGAGATCTATCTTATCTTTTCCTTCTCGTTCAATTTTTATTTTTTTCTTTTCATTTGTAGATGTAGAGTAGATTAGGAGTAGTGGTAATATAATATTAGGAGTAGAATAGATAAATTCTTTTATGTTATTTCATTTCCGATTCAATGTAACGATTTGAATTTAGTGTGTTATTCGATTCAGTTTTATGTGTTAATTTGGTTTTGATTTGTTGCGAATCTGGTGGATTTATAGTAGTATAATTTCGAGACGTGTGTGGTTAATGATTCAAATTGTTGAGGAGTTTTCCCAGGTTTGGATTCTTTTGGTTCGTTTGTGCTTATTGTTCGAACAAGATTAATGGAGTTTTTAGGATTTGTGTCTGGATTTGATTGCTTCTATTGTGCTTTCTAGTATATTTCATAGCTTATTATGGTTATCAGATTCTGGTTTAGTCTTATTCGGCTTGTTTACTCGGGTATTTCAGTTTTGGTTAAGCTTATTTAGATCAGACTTGGTTGCTCTTCTTTTGGCTTAAGTAGTTTACAAGTATGTTGAATGGTTTTAAGGAGCTTTATATCTAGCTTGTTATGTTTATTGTCTAGGCTTGTGCTTATTCTAGCTAGATCTAAAACAGATTTTGGTTTTAGAAAGAGTTTAGAGTTTCTCTTATTAGCTAATTAGAAGAAATTTCATTATAGGAGTACTACTGTTTCAGTTTTCTTACACTCAAGTTTTAAAAGAAATTCAAATAGTAGATGTAGTAGCTAGGTGTTTAGGATTTAGTTTAATTCTAGTAACAGTAAGAAATTTTGTAGGATTCGGTGTTTTTCTTATTAGTTAAAGAAGTTTATTGCATCACAAGGTTTTTAGGATCAAATTTAGCCATTTTTTGGATCATTCGCTTGATTAGCCCTCTGTTGGTTCATAAGTTTTTGTCTAGCCCACGTTTGGTTGTTATTTGCTTTAAACATAATGTTTGACTTGTTGGTTTGGCGATTTCAGTTAAACCCTTGGCGTGGAGCTTAAGGTCTAGTAAGCTAACTAAATATCTTAAGGTTAATGCTTTTACGCTCCTAAACTTAAGTATTTAGATAGATTATTAGATCGGGTGGTTTTTATCGTTTCGGTTTCAGCATTCGGGTTCTATCTTCTTTCTCTTTTCAATTCTATTTAGTTGTAGTTTATATTTGTTTAGAAATGTCTTTTATTGCTTAATTCATAGTTAATATGATTAGTGAGTAGTTTTAGTATGCTTGTTAAGTGATCGTGAATAGTGAGTTAAATGTGGATTAAAAAGTAAATTGTTGATTAATATATTTCGGATTATTTAGATTTCTTATTTGAATATTTCGAAGGGCAAAAGCCGAAGAAATAATCAAACATCAAATCTAGTAATTAATACTTATATAAGATATCGTTTTTAAAATAGACCAACGTCGTGAGAAAATGATATTTTTACGGGTGTTAATTCGTCAGCATTTAAAGTAATTTGTATCAAAATAAATGATTGTTTTAAATATAAACCAACGTTGTGAGAAAACAGTTTTTTGGGTACCAATTCTTTATTATCTCTTTCTTTCACATTTAATTACCAATTCACATCACTTGACAAGCATATCCGTTTTAGTTATTCTTTAGTTTTATTATAGCTTATTATTATTATATTAGTATTAAAACCAAAACCAAAAACCAAAAGATAACCAAGCATCAAACGACAAACAGTAACGTAAATCTCAAATTCAATTCTCGTTGGGATACGACTCCGGGAGATTTAATTATTACTTTTTCTAAAAGTGATTCTTATTTCTAACGGGATACTTAATATTATATACATACGGCTAGTACGTATTTATACGATATCAAGGGTATTATCTACAAACTTAGATTTCACAGTTCTAGGAGTAGTGAATATGGCTCTTCTAACGTTAGAAGTCACAGACAACTTATACTTAGCAAGACACTTATCATGACACGGGGTGGTAAGCATATTTTTATTACACGAAAAACACAATACATCAATATTCACTTCAAGAGCATTTTAACATCAACATTTGCTACATGATCTTTGATTTTACCAACATTCATTCAAGATGTAACATTTGTCTTTTTATTTTTCTTAGCATAAACTTCTACAACTTCTGAATGTATCTTAGTGTTTGATAAGACACTATTCTTTGACGACGAGCTTCTACTCGATGGTCTTCTAACACTACTAACACCTTTTAGTTTTGTGGAAGTTAAAACACTCTTATTAGCTTGTGTGTGCATTTCTTGTTTATTATCAGTTTTCACCTTGTACATTTTCGGTGCTATGACATTGGTGTTTTTAACAACATGTTTCTTTTTGTTTAGTGAAGTTTGCGAAGTAACTGGTTTTGTCAAAACTTGTTTCACCTTAGTTTTAGATACAAAATTATTCTTTTGAACCACATTTTTGTTTATCAGTGTAACAAAAAGAAGTTTGTCTGAAACTAAAGGTTTGTCAAACTTAGTATTCATAGACTTTCCTTTTTCAGCAGTTTTTTAACTTAGCTTTCAACTCTGAGATTGTTAGCCTCAAAATATTGAGTCGAACAAGGAAGCTCAACTACAAATCATGGAAGCACGGTCTTATTAAAAATATGTTGTAATAGGATAAGTTACGGGTATCAAGCTTGTTTATTTAATCTAATTGTGTAAGCGTTATGAGCTTAAGCCCACAAGACTCGAGCCCGGCCCAAGTCCAAACCATTCGCCCTAATAAGTTTCATAGTGAGCCGGCCCAATGGACAAGTCCAACCTTACATGGTTTTGGTATAAATACACCTTCTCATGTGTGGAGAAGGTTGGTTGTCTCATTTGTTTTATTTTGTAAACACATAGCAATCCAAACACTCTCTTAATTTCTCTCTCTTTTCTTCTCATCTTCTTCCTCTTTTCTCTCTTTATTTCTTATCTTATTTTCTTGTCAAATTCATGGTGAAGTGAAGTGATATATCAGGTTCTGACATTTGGTATCACTCGCCACGGGATGGGTTTAGTGATTGTTGTAGTAGTTTTTTGAGCTTAATAGTTAGGCTTATTTTGGTTTATAAAACATTCGACTCATTATTGTTAATTATGTGCTTGTTGGTTTAAAAATCTCAAATCTATTTGCTTAAAAAACATTACGTAGCCCACTATTACAACATATATCATTGAATTACTTAGGCTTCAACAGTAAGTTTTTTTTCCTATCATTACTAGCTCGTGACTCATTTGGGCTTATTTGTTTTTCAACGTCACTTCTTATACAAAAGCTACGCTCTTTTTTTCTCATCGTCATAAGAAACTTGTTGTGTTTATTTTCGTAGCTTATTAGTTCTTTCAAACAGCTTATTAAAGCTTATAATCTCACGTCTTAGTTTCCTTATTTTTAAAGGTTTAAGCTTCTTATAAAACAAAAAGCCAAAATCTTTCATTACAAGCTTATCTATTAGCTTATTTTTGAGGCTTTTTGTGGTGTTAAGAGCTTATATCTCGAGCTTATTTTGTTGTATCACAGCTTATTTACAAGCTTTTTATGGTTGGCTTATTTTCTTTTGTGGTCCACGATTTGAGCACAAGACAAAGTCAAGGACGGTTTGTTTTTTTGCAAGAAGACAACTAGTACGTTTTTTTTTCTTGCAAGGCGAATTAATCCTTTCAAGTGAAGGCGATTAAAGCATTTTGTATAAGGCAATTTAATCATCAAACTTAGAAGGCGATTAAAGCATTTTGTATAAGGCGATTTAATCATCAAACTTAGGAGGCGAGTTAATCCTTTTGTATAAGGCGATTTAATCAGCAAACTTAGAAGGCGATTAAAGCATTTCATATAAGGTGAATTAGTCATCAAACTTAGGAGGCGAGTTAATCCTTTTGTATAAGTAGAATTAATCATCAAACTTAGGAGGTGAGTTAATACTTTTGTATAAGGCGAATTAAACGTTTGAAAAGAGGCGAATTAAACATGAATAACTAAGGTGAACTAAGCAAAAAAGCTAAGGCAATTTATAATCATTTTCAAGTCATTTTGGGTTTTTTAGTTTTGAGATTCTGTTGATCGCGGGTCTTCTAACCTATATCATTACGATCGCGATCCTTAGTAGATCTTCGTAGTGTGTTTACTTTTGATCGACAATAACCGTACGAGTTCGCGAGTCAAGTTAAACTTTCGTTTCATTTTTTCTATTTTCAAACGAAGATGATGATACAAAAGGAGAGAAAGTTTAATTTATTAAACTAAATTTGATTTATACACATGCAGTCCCTAAGTTTCAAGCATACTTTACCACTCGTCCTTTCCTTGTTCATTAACCATTCAAGTTGAATCTGAATTACACCGTTAGTCCTTTATGAACCAAATTTCACCGTTAGTCCTTTTAGCTTAACAATCGTTAACAAAAGTTCAAGTTCTTTAACAACAACAATAACGATTTCACCAACAATTAATCATTTTTTTCACGGTTTCTTCTTGATTTAGTAAAATCCCGTAAAAGATTATTCTTTTCTCGATTTAAGTCATAGAATTTTAAAATCCGGTGAACTCAAACAACAACAATCACTTTACCTACTCCAATTACAACATCCACAACTGACAGTCAAATGCATAACAACATCATGGCAGCTGGTTCATGGGATCGCTACCAATGCTTTCACCAGGAAGATATGCTTAGTGGCAGTCACGTTTCTTAAGATACATTGATACAAGACCCATTGGTGATGCCCTGAGGAAATGCATTCTACATGGTCCTTACATATGATTTTCCAGCAGTTCTATCTAAAGAAGCAACAGATGATTCTCCAGCGGTTCCAGAATGTACAACAGTTGAGACCATCTTGAATATGTCCCCTAAAAACAAAGTACATTATCAATCAGAAAAGGAAGCAATTCACTTGCTATTGACTGGAATTGGGGATGAAATCTACTCAACTGTTGATGCTGGCATGACAGCTCATGACATGTGGATAGCTATTGAAAGACTTCAACGTGATGAATCTCTTAACATCCAAGATGTCAAGACTAATTTGTTTTGGGAGTTTGGAAAATCCACTTCTCATGATGGAGAGCCAATGGAGCCATACTACTCCAGATTTTCCAAAATGATAAATGAAATGATAAGAAACAATTTGATAGTTGCAATGATGCAAGTCAATGTTCAGTTTCTTTAGCAACTTCAACTAGAATGGTCAAGATTTATGACAATTGTCAAGCAAAATCACGACTTGGACACTGTGTCATATCACAAGCTCTTTGACGTTCTGAAACAGTATCAAAAAGAAGTTAATGAAATCTGTGCTGAAAGAATAACTAAGAATGCTAACCCATTAGCACTTGTTGCTGCTGCTTAATAATATCAAGATCCTTACTATCAAGCACCAAAATCTCACAAATCATATGCACCACCATCAAAACAATCATCTTCCACCAGATCTAATGCAACTACCAAACTCAAAGGCAAAGAGATAGCCAAACTAATTACACCTTTTAATTTGATGTCGGCTTAATAAGAAGACAAGTGATTCAGAACCAGCACATAGAAAAGGATATGCAGAAAAACTTGGCCACTCATAGTAAAGTAGTTTAAAAAGCTTCTACAAACCCTACCAACAACAACCTCAAAATTCTTCAAATCCAAAAACAAGAATGGTCGATACTACTTTTAAAGGTACAAGAATGAATAATTAAAAAAAATAGGGCAGTGAGGAAATCAGAGGACAGTGATTGTTGCTAGGGCTAGGGAGACTGTAGGCAGTCAGGTAGTGCAGTAGACTAGGATACAATGTTTTAATTGCAAGGAATTTTGTAAAACCTAAAAATCTCAACAAGTGTAAAATTACCAAAATACCCCTAATGCAGAGACAGTACATAAAAGCTTAAATAAAAATTCAATTTAATGTTAAAAATTATAAAAATCAACATATGGACAATTATGAAATTTATGTAAGATTAAAATACCTTATATTATACAAGAAAAATAAATAATATTTATGTATATATATATTTTGCCGAATTATATATAATTATTTATTTATACATTAAAGTTAAATCAAATAAATTAAGATAAGTACAAAATAATTTTGGCAAGTTACAAATCTGATTTTAGTCCATTTGAAAGCCCCAAAAATCGGCCAAAATTCCTTATAATATTCCTTATACATTTTTATTTGGTTAAATCATAAAAACAAAAAAAAATAAACACACCGAAACCCTAAAAGAATAAAAGGAGGCGGCACAAAATTTTTCAAGGGCAAGCACGATTTTTCTAAGGTGTTTTGAAGGTCAAGGATTGTGGGAAAAATAGTGGGAAGATTGTTTAAGGCTTGGTTCGGATTGGTGGTTATTTGTTTTTGCGGTTCGAATTTATGCAACCGGTTCAATAAATTCATAAAATCACTAAGGATCATCAAAGGTATTTTTGTAACTCATTTTTCATCATATTAATTCGTTCTATGCATGAGAAAAATTATCATGCATGTTATTTTGATTTTATAAATTAAAACATGTTCGAAACCCTAATTTTTAGCTAATTATGAAATCGGCATAAATAAGACTTGTAAAATTGATTTTATATTTTTCTAAGGTTTTTTATATCATATATGACTCAGATAAATTGTTGGAAAAATTTAGGATGAATTCGAATAATTATTGGGGATTTATCATTGTTTGCCGATTTCGAATTAAAGAAAAAGGAAAGAAATAAAATTAGGGTTAGGGTTTTGGATAATTTTTTCCAGTGGAAATTTAGTTCCAATGATTGGGAAATAATTAAGTTTGTGCTTGGGAAAAAGTAAATTAGTGTTTGTGAATTAATTAGATAACAAAATTATGGAATTAAAAGTATAAAGGACTTTTTTGTACTTTTCTGAAACTATGGGGCCTGTTTTATACACATAATTGTATTTATTAATATTCTTATAAAATAATGGGGTATAAAAATGGTCATATTGAAATTATTTTGGAATTTTAAAATGGTTACATTACATTATAAGAAGTAATTAGAAATTAATTAAT
The DNA here is from genome assembly GCA_026074375.1 of Tanacetum coccineum. NCBI lineage: Eukaryota > Viridiplantae > Streptophyta > Magnoliopsida > Asterales > Asteraceae > Tanacetum > Tanacetum coccineum. The sequence continues at coordinate 10,895 of BQNB010015993.1, forward strand.
TAAAATAGAGGGACTGAAAATTTAAATTCGAAAAAGTATAAGGTTTTGGTTAGTATTAATGTATAAAGTATGATTTTGTCATATTTGAATCTATAAGGGCTTGTTTTGTAATTATGGATAATTAAAGATAATGTTTAATTAATTAATAAACCAAAAGGACTAAATATGTAAATTATGTAAAATTAAGGGTTTGACTTGTAAATACAGAAAATGGAAGGTATAATCTGAATTAAAAATGTGAAACTTGAATTTACACTTTTAACCTTTAAAATTGTTGATTTTGTATATTAAACCCTAAAAATGGAAAGTTGTCATATTATAAACCCTAACTTGTAAGGTTGGCATATTAAGTCCCCTAAGCTATTCAAAATGCTAAATAAATCTCAAATGAGGATAGTACTAAAAATGGAAAGTAACTAAAAATGAAAGTTTACAAAAATAAAATAAAACTTAAATGAATGGTTTGTAATTTGGATATTCATCATTTCTTTAGTTCGCTCAAGAGGAGTGATTTTGATATTCCTATGGTTGTTTCTTTGATTTTGCTTTGCTTCGGAATAAGGTACAGATATTCTGACCTTATTCGTTAAGGTTTCTCATGACATATCCTCTCTATCTTTGATTACTGATTGTGATTTGCTACATTCGCTCTGAGCCTTTTATCTGGTTCTCTTATATGATCTGTTATTATGTTCTATTTGAACCCTGCTATGCTACCTTTGATATTTGAACCTTTGGCATTGAACCTTTGCTATGATCCCTTTGAAATGAACTTTGATATGACTTTGCTTTGAACCCTTCAGTTTGAGACCCGAGCCACTATTTATTTCCTAGCCATGAAGGTAACATGGCCGTGTCATTGATGCACCTTTGGCATGACTCATGTGTGGGTGAGTGATTTCTCACACCGTCCCCCATTTGATATTATATGCGCATTATGAAGATTTTTTATTTGGGTTTAAGGGGCGTATGGATCATCTTAGATTTGTTTTGTATTCGATGGATTATGACATATGAATTGGATTTGGTGACTGATGTTTGTGTGCAATCCACGTCTTTCCATTTGGACTAGCTACACCATGGTTACTATGATATGATATGTTTGGGCTTGAGATTGAAACTTAATTTGATTCTCTGATTCATCTTACCCGTACACTATGAATTGACTTCTGATTTGTCTTACCTTATATTTGTATCCCGTTGATCATGTATTGTGATATCCTTTGTACTTTGTATCGTATCCTTTGATTTCCGTTATCTTTTGCATTCGATTATATAAATCATTCACATGGTGCTTTGTAAGCTCAGCGTACTCTTCTTTTCCTGCGGCAGGTATCTAAGCTAGGACTGGGGTTGCTTTCAGGCTATGAGTGCTGAGTGGTGGAATTACCCTAGAGATCTTATTTTTGATTATAAATTGTTTTTATTTCAAGACATTGTAATTTCGTTGGATATGTTTATCCTTTGAGAACTTATGTACCTTAAGTCATGTTGACTTCATTTTCCTTTGGTTACTTAATATAAGACTTCCACTGTTTATGTGTGTTTATGATTTATGATGCTTTGATGTCACACCTATTTGTAATACATCTACCCTTGTGGGTCGGGCGTTACAATTTATGGTAATCAGAGCTGCCAGGTTAATCATGACGAGGTCTTATGCCCTTAGAGCTTAGGCTATGACCTGTGAGGATTGGGTAGACATTAAGTTCCTTCAGCGAACTCTCTTCCGTAACCTATCTGTTTTCATTTGCTAATTGTTTTTCTCGATCGTTCAGAGGTATAAAAGAACGCATATGCTTATTGACCAGAATATGTTAACTGCCTATACCGTTTTTGATGATCCGTATTCGTACCTACGAATTAACTTCCTATCCATATGCTCGAATTTGATGTGATTTCTTGGCATGGATTTGGTTGGCTTCTCATCGCGCTAGCCATTGACTGCTATGCAGAAACTGTGAATTTGGTAACGTTCGCCAACCAGAATTTGTTTATCATGTTCCTCACCGCTTAAGTCCCATTAAACTCATCTCTTGCTATAAAGGCACGACCTTGATATCTCATGGTGCCAAGGTTTATTTCTGCTTCTGTTATGGACACATCTTTGGAGAGTCCTAATATTGAAAATCTTCTGTTGTTTTGGAATTCGCTGATGTTTTTCCCGATGACTTCCTGGACTTCCTCCGGCTAGAGAGATGGATTTGGCATTGAGTTAATTCCCCGGTGATGAACCAATCTCAAAGGCTCCGTATAGTATGGCACCTTGTTAATTGAAGGAGTTAAAAGGAGCAGTTACCAAGAGAATGATGGAGAATGGACTTATTTAGACCCAGTAGTTCGTCGTGGGTTACCGGTCTTATTTGTGTAAGAAAAAGATGGGAGCATGCGGCTTTTGTATTGATTACCGCGAAACTCAACCGTTAAAACATTACGATTCGTTAACCGATATCCATTCCGCGAATCGACGATTTTGTTTGACCAACCTGCAAGGGCCAAATATTGTTCTAAGATTTGATTTTGGGCGATCTGGTTATCCCCAGCTCGTGTGAGAGAGCAGGATTTTCCAAGACATGCGTTTCGTACGCGTTAGGCCACTACGAGTTCTTGGTTTTATGATGCCCTTCGGTCTGACTAATGCTCCTGTCGTGTTTATGGATTTGATGAACCGTATTTTCCACGAGTACCTTGATAAGTTCGTTATTGTTTTCATCGACGACATCCTCGTTTACTCCAAGTCTGAAGAAGAACATGAGCGACATCTACGGATTGTGTTGGAGATTCTTAGACAGAAGAAGTTGTATGCGAAGTTTTCGAAGTGCGAGTTCTGGTTACAGCAAGTCGCGTTCCTTGGTCATATTGTATCTGCAGACGGCATCATTAATGGATCCACAAAGGTTGAAGCTTATCAACAATGGCCGAGACCTCCTACCGCGGAGGTAAGAAGTTTTCTGGGGCTTGCTGGCTATTACTGACGTTTTGTTGAGGGTTTCTCCCGATTAGCTTTACCTCTTACCCAGCTGATGAGAAAGGGTGAGAAGTTTGTGTGGACGGATGAGCGTCAGGAGAGTTTTGAGGAATTGAAACGGAGATTGGTGTCTGCTCCATATTTGACTCTCAATCCATCAGGTTTCGGTGGGTTTCAGATATACAGTGATGCATCGAAGAAAGGTTTGGTTGTGTTTGATGCAACATGGGAATGAGATCGCCAACGCTTCAAAGACAACTGAAGCCTTATGAATAAATTATCCACCCCTGATCTTGAGTTAGCTGCCGTGGTTTTGCATTGAGATCGGGAGTGGAGACCACTAATCTTAGGGGAGAAGCATGTGATATATATACGATCATAAGAGTCTCAAATATATTTTTTACTCAGCGAGAACTTACCATGAGACGAGAGAAGATGGTAGGAACTTTATGAAAATTATGCACCACTAACATCCAGAACATCCGGGCAAGGCTATGTGGTTTGCCGACTCACTTAGTCGCAAATCTGGGATGATCGCTTGTTTTGATTTCATATCCTTCACGATTTGGGAGCGATTGGGATGTTGAGCTATGTTACGAGGTTCTGATGGCTATTGGCAAGTATGAGCGATAGAGTCTAACCTCCATGCTACAGATCAAAGAAACCTAAAGGACGACGTGATATTGTTGGCATTGTGCAGATTGTGATACGGAAAAACATACTGAGTTCAGTGTTGATATGGACTGGGTTGTGTCTGGTTTAAAAGATAGGCTATGTGTTCCAAATGATCAGACACTTCGCGAGAAGGTTATGACGGAAGCCCTCATAGTTCTCCATTTACTATTCATCCAGGTTCAACCAAGATGTACATAGATTTAGAAACAGACTTTTGGGTGGAACGGATGAACAGCAAGCATGTGGCTACGTGTGTATCCAAATGTATGACTTGCACAGTAAACATGAACATCAGAGGTCTAGTGGGTTATTACAGCCGGTTGAGATTCCTATGTGAAAATGGGATGAGATTTCCATGGATTTTCGTTACTGGTTTGCCTACTCTCAGAAAAGACATGATGCGATTTGGGTTGGTTGTTGATCGGCCTAACCAGTCTGCTCATGTCTACCAATTCGAAGAACTATGGTATTAGTAAGTTGCAGAGATTTTTTGACAGGAATCGATAGCCCTGCATGATACACCGACTTCTATTGTGTCCGACAGAGAATCCGAAGTTTACGTCTCTTTTTAGAAAGGATTACATAAAGCTTGGTGGAACTCGTCTTAGTTCAGTACAAACGATTCATCCTCAAACCGATGGTCAGCTCTTAGAGAGGACCATTCAGACGTTGTAAGATGATTTGAGGCTTGTGCTTTAGTAAGTGACATTAGATGGGATGAATATTTGTGCTTGGTGGAGTTTTGCCTACAATATATTGCATGCTAGCATCAAGGCAGCACCATTCGACTTTTGTATGGTAGAAAATGTCGCAGCACCTTTTGCTGGATAAGTAGGTGAGCGTTGATCGAAGGTCCGGAACCTCATGAGATTACTAATGAGAAAGTGGCTGTTGCTAAGGAGAAATTTGAAAGAGGCTAGATCGCGACAAAGAGTTATGCTGATAAGCACGCCGTGACTTAGATGTTTCAAGTTTGCGATCGTGTATACCGAAGGTTTCGCCATTCAGAGGATTTAAACGTTTTGGTATCAAGGGCAAGCTCAGTCCTCGATTCATTGGTCCGTTGAGATTTTGAACTTATTGGAGGTGTGGGGGAGGTTTCGTATCGTCCTGCGCATCCTCCGACATTCGCATGATCACAGATGTCCTTTCATGTATCTCCTTTTGAGGGATACCCTATCATCCTTTGCATGACGCGCTTATCATTTGATCAGATTCCAGCCTGATATGTCCTTTGTCCGAGGAACCATGAATCCATTCTGGATCGTCAAGATGATCCAAGAGAAACAAAGTATTCCTTTTGTGAAGATTCCTATTTTGGAAGAATCACCAGAGCGTAAGGACTGGGGACCTGGAGACCGAAGATTGTATCGAGCTAGTTATCCTCATTTCTTGCTATTCGGTATGTTATCGTTTCGTATCTCCAGCTTCGTTTTTCTTCCGGTCCTTTCAATTTCCAGGACAGAAAATTTTTTTTAGAGGGGAAGAAGTTGTAAAACCTAAAAATCTCAACAAGTGTAAAATTACCAAAATACCCCTAATGCAAGAAAAGTACATAAAAGCTTAAATAAAATTCATTTAAATGTTAGAAATTATAAAAATGCAACATGTGACAATTATGAAATTTATGTAAGATTAAAATACCTTATATTATACAAGAAAAATAAATAATATTTATGTATATATATATTTTGCCGAATTATATATAATTATTTATTTATACATTAAAGTTAAATCAAATAAATTAAGATAAGTACAAAATAATTTTGGCAAGTTACAAATCTGATTTTAGTCCATTTGAAAGCCCCAAAAATCGGCCAAAATTCCTTATAATATTCCTTATACATTTTTATTTGGTTAAATCATAAAAAAAAAAAAATAAATAAACACACCGAAACCCTAAAAGATCAAAAGTAGGTGGCACACAAATTTTTCCAAAGGCTAGAAGATTTTTTTTAAGGTGTTTTGAAGTCAAAGGATCGTGGGAAAAAATATGGAAATATTGTTTTAAGGCAGGATTCGATTGTGGTATTTGTTTTGGGTTCGAATTAAGCAACCGGGTTCAATAATTCATAAAATCACCAAGGATCATCAAAGGTATTTTTGTACCTCATTTTTCATCATATTAATTCGTCCTATGCTTAAGAAAAATTATCATGCATGTTATTTTGATTTTATAAATTAAAACATGTTTCGAATCCTAATTCTTAAGCTAATTATGAAATCGGCACAAATAATATTTGTAAAAAATTGATTATATATTTTCTAAGTTTTTTATATCAAAAATGAACTTAGATATATTTGGAAAAAATTTCCGATGAATTTCGAATACTTATTGGGATTTATCGATGTTTGTCGATTTTCGAATTAAAGAAATAGGAAAGAAATAAAATTACGTTAGAGGGTTTTGATAATTGTTACAGGTGAATTTAAATGCCAATGATTGGGAAAATAATTATGTTTTGTGATTAGAAAAATTAATTAGGTTTTGTGAATTAATTAGTTAACCGAATTATGATTTAAAAGTATAAGGACTTGTTTTCTAATTTCTGAAACTATGGGGCCTGTTTTAGACATGTTATTATATTTATTATATTCTGTATAAAATAAGTTGGGGGGTAAACATGTCATATTGATATTATTTAGATTAAAAAAGGTTAACTACATATAATACGTAATTAGAAATTAATTAATTAAAATAAGGACTGAATTTGGAAAATTCTAAAAAGTATAAGGTTTTGGTTAGTATTTTAATGTTTAAGTATGATTTTGTCATATTTTGAATCTATAAGGGCTTGTTTTGTAATTATGGAAATTAAAGATAATGTTTAATTACTTAATAAACCAACAAGACTAAATATGTAAATTAAGTAAAATTAAGGTTTGACTTGTAAATACAGAAAATGGAAGGTATAATCTGAATAAAATGTGAAACTTTGATATTTACCCTTTTAACCTTGAAAATTGTTTATTTTGCATATTAAACCCTAAAATATGGAAAGCTGTCATATTTAACCCTAAACTTGTAAGGTTGGTATATTAAGTCCCTAAGCAATCAACATGCATTACTAGAATTCAAATGCTTCGAATATACTAAAAATGGAAAGTTACTAAAAATGGAATGTTACTAAACATGGGAAAGCTACTAAAAATAGAAATATAAACTGAAATGAATGGTTTGTAATTCGAAATCATCATTTCTTTAGGTTTTGCAAGAGGGGGGTGAATTTTTGATTATTCCTGTGGATGTTTTCTTTGATTATTACTTTGCTTCAGGAATAAGGTACAGATATTCTGACCTTAATCGTTAAGGTTTTCTCATGACATATTCCTCTCTATCTTTGATAACTGATGTGAATTGCTACATTTGCTTCTGAGCCTTTTATACTTGGTTCTCTTATATGATCTGTTATTATGTTCTATTTGAACCCTGCTATGCTACACTTTGATATTAGAACCTTTGGCATTGACCTTTGCTAGACCCTTTAATATGAACTTTGAGATACTTTACTTTAACCCTTCATTTGAGACCCGAGCCACTAATGTTTCCTAGCCATGAAGGTAACAGGGCCGTGTCATTGATGCACCTTTGCATGACTCATGTTGGGTGAGTGATTTCTCACACCTAGGTCCCCCATTTTGATAATTATATGCCATTATGAAGATTTTTAATTTAGTTTAAGGGGCGTATGGAAGCATCCTAGATTTGTTTGTCTTCGATGGATTATACATTATGGATATTTGGAAATATTTGGTGCTGATGTTTTTGGGTGCAATCCACGTCTTTCACATTTGGAGCTAGCTACTCCATGTTACTATGATATGATTTTTGTTTGGGCTTGGTGATTGAAACTAATTTGAATTCTCTATTCATCTTACCTTACACTATGAATTGACTTCTGATTTGTCTTACCTTATATTTGTATCCCGTTGATCATGTATAGGTGAAATCTTTGTACTTTTGTATCGTATCCTTCATTTCCCGTTACCTTTGCATTCGATATATATATCTGTTCACTGGCTTTGTAAGCTCCAGCCGACTTTCTTTTCCTGCGGCAGGTAATCTAAGCTAGGACTGGGGTTGCTTTCAGGCTATGAGTGCTGAGTGGAGGACTTAACCCAGAGATCTTATTTTGATAAATGAATTTTTTCTTTTCAAGACATTTGTTATTTCGTTTGGATATGTTTATCCTTTGAGAACTTATGTACCTTAAGTCATGTTGACTTATTTCCTTTGGTTATTTATTTAAGACTTCCGCTGTTTATGCTTGTGTTATGATTATGAATGCTTTTGATGTCACACCATATTTGTAATACTTCTACCCTTGTGGGTCGGGGCGTTACAAATTTGGTCATTTTGATAAGGAATGCAGGAAACCAAAAAGGGTAAAAGACTACACGTATCACAAGGAAAAGATGTTGTTGTACCAACAAGCTGAGAAAGGTGTTCCATTACAAGCAGACCAAGTTGATCGGTTAGCGGACACAAATGAAGAGATTGATGAACAAGAATTGGAAGTACATTACAGCTATATGGCAAAGATTCAATAGGTTCCTTCTGCAGACTCAGGAACTGATACTGAGCCATTAGAACAGGTACAATACAATGTTAAATATAATGTGTTTGCCAATGAGAGACAAAATTCTGAGCAACCTAAATCCATTAGTAACACATGTATAGTGGAAAAGGTTGACAACAATGTCATTCCTAATTCACCAGATATGTGTGATAATGAAATTCAGACTGATCAAAATGTTGAAGATGAGCATGCTGCGCTTGCTAATTTAATTGCACTTCAATGTAAACAGACTGAGCTTGAGAAGTACATGGCCTTTAATGACCGTACATTTCATTATGACAAACTTGAACGTAAGTTAAATGAAACTCGAGGACTATTAGCTCAAAAAGAGATTGACATCAAAGAATGTTTAAAACTTAAAGCCTATGAAATTTCAGTTGTCAAAGGTGATAATGGAAGTAAGGAAGAAAAAGATATTGACAAAATGATTTCAATGAAAAAGCAATTAAATTTTTTGAATGAAATTGTTTATAAAAGGAATTAATCAATTCAGACCGTTTATATTTTAGCCCCTAAAGGATCAATATTTAATGGTAGATCAACTTTTGCAAATCCCATGTACCTCAAGAAAGCTCAGTATGAAAAACCATGTTTGTATGAGATCCCATATGATACTTATGATCTTGCAAATAGATTTACCCCTGATAAGGAAGAGACATTGACTCTTGAAAAAGAGAGTAGATCAAAATTGGATAAAGACTTAGTGAAACCTTATGATTACACAAAGCAAAATAGTCTTTATGAAAATTTTATACTAGCTTCAAAGGAATATCATGATTAGTTGGCACATGCAAATGAAGTTAGGAAAAAAATATGGAAAAAATCTTTTGTTAAAACTAAACCAAAATTTTTCAAAAACATCAGTTTCTTACCTAATTCAAAATCGATCAGTAAAAGTCAACAAGCTTATAATGTAATGACGAATAACATAAATCAATTTAGAGAACTTGTTGATCAAGCTTGGGAAAAGCATTCTCATGATCATTTTTGTGCACCAACTGCTCATGATATGGAAATCCTGATTAAAACATGTTTGATGCCTCTTTCCCTAAAGACACAAAATGATAGTTTCACATTTGTTCATGAACTTAAGCAAGAAATGCATGCTGATTTAAAGTACGTTGAATACATTGAAAAAGAAATTGATGAACTTAAATCTGATAAAGCAGAATTTTCAAACATGTATGATCTACTGCTTTAAGAGTGTGTGTCAAAAGATGTTAAATGTTCCTATTTGCATTCTTTATCTGAAATAGATGCTCATGCTTAATTACAATGCTTATATGTTCATAAAGTGAAAGAATGTGAATATCTTGCACAAAAGCTTTCTAAATAAACCGAAACTGTTAGTAAAGAAGTTTATAATGAGCTCTCACGAAGTTTTGCTAAATTAGAAAAACACTCGATTTCTCTTGAACTTGTTTACAACAATGTAAAGAACAAATGAAAAATGACAAAGTTTGCAAAGAAACAACATCAAATGTATTTCAAAAGGAACGTGAACAATACCATGAAATACAAGATTTGAAAGCTCAATTGCAAGACAAGAACATTGCCATAAGTAAGTTAAAGAAACTCACTGAGAAATGCAAAGAAAAATATGTGGAAACTAAGTTTGATAAACCATCTGTTGTTCGACAACCAAATGCTTAAAGGATTCCAAAATCATCAGTTTTAGGCAAACCGACTCCTTTTTCAGACTCTTTTGAGAGGAATAGTTTTTCTAAAACAAAGTCGGTTTCCAAAACTAATGTGTCAGAGGGTTTATCAAAACTAGTCACTACACAGATTTTGCCTCAAACAGTAAGGTAAGCTGTAAGAAACACAAATGTGATTAAACTAGGCATGTAACAAATTGACATTAGGACAACATAAACTAAAGCATCACAGTTGCCTCAAACTTTTAGGAATACTAATCCTCGCGTGTCTACCTCTATAGAAGTAATTCACAGAACTAATGTTAGTAGACCACAGCTTAGGAGCACTCAAATGAATGATAAGGTCATGCCAAACAATAGTCAAGTGAAATTTAAAAAGACTGAAGTAGAAGACCACCATAGGATTTCTAGTATTTCTAATCAAACAAAGTCTGTAACTACGTGTAATGACAGTTTAAAATCCAGAACTTCAAATGTTAATGATGTTTGTGCTACTTGTGGAAAATGTGTGTTTAATTCGAATCATGATGCTTGTGTTTCAAAAATTTTGAATGACGTGAATGCTAGAACTAAGAAGCCTAAAGTAGTGCCTATTAGTACTAGACAACCCAAAAGTCAAGTGAACAAATCTGTTGCAACACCCCCTAAGAAAACAGTTGCGTTAGACTCTACTATCTAGAAATCTAAAAGTTACTATAGGATGTTGTATGAGAAAACTAGTAAAGCATAGAAATGGTGGATAGAACAACAATGCCCATCAGGATATAAATAGGTTCCTAAGACAAAAATGAAATGGGTGCCTAAAGATAGGAAAGAAGATGTGAACACAAGTATTAGTCCAACAATAGATAATGCATCTAGGATAACTAATGTCTTGAAAATCACAAATACTTTAGGATCCAATTTGTCAAGTATTCCATCGTCCTCTAATTCTCTTGCAGATTGTTCAACTCATCCTATTCATTGTTGACTCTTGATGCACCAGGAATATGACGGGCAATCTAAAGCTACTGTGCAATTTTGTTGAAAAATATCTGGGTACCGTTCATTTTGGCAATGATCAATTTTCTCCAATTCTTGGCTATGGAGAGTTCGTTAAGGAAATATCATGATCAAAAGAGTTTATTACATCGAATGCCTCAATCACAATCTCTTCTCAGTTGGTCAATTTTATGATGCGGATTTAGAGGTTGTTTTTCGAAAATCTACTTGTTTTGTTAGAGATCTTCAGGGAAATGACATACTCACTAGTAATCGTGGATCTGATCTCTATACAATTTCTCTTCAAGAAACAACTTCATCAACTCCAATCTATTTCATGGCTAAAGTCCCACCAACTCAAGCATGGTTATGGCATAACAGACTTTCTCATCTTAACTTTAACTATATCAACTTGCTTTCAAAGAAAGATGTCGTGATTGGTTTACCAAAACTGAAATATGTCAAGGATCAACTATGTTCCTCTTGTGAAGTGAGTAAAGCAAAAAGAAGTTCATTCAAGACAAAGGTTGTTCCAAGTTCGAAAGGACGGCTAAATTTGCTTCATATGGACTTATGTGGTCCAATGCGGGTTGCTAGCATAAATGGGAAGAAATATATTCTGGTAATTGTAGACGACTACTCCAGATATACTTGGACTCTATTTCTAAGATCCAAGGATGAAACACCAGAAGTTCTAAAAGATTTCCTCACAATGATTCAACAAAATCTTCAAGCCCTAGTAATTTCTGTTCGAACTGACAGAGGCACAGAGTTCTTAAACAAGACACTCCATGCATTCTTCAAAGAAGAAGGAATTGAGCATCAAACTTCCACTCCTCGAACACCTGAACAGAACGGCGTTGTCGAAAGACGAAACCGTACTCTGGTTGAGGCTGCTCGAACGATGCTTTCAGCTTCTAAACTTCCTTTGTTCTTTTGGGCTGAAGCAATTGCAACCGCATGCTATACTCAAAACAGATCTATCATCATCCTGAGAGTACAAATTAATGTGGAATGAAGTACCACATTTACCATCAAGCTAAACAACTTGATAAACACCAAAAACTAGAGAGCTATACAGGCATAAACTCTCTACAACTCAAGAGACAACAAATTCGTCAACTAGAACGACATGACACAACTAAACAAGCTATACCAACACACAGCCGTAAAAGATAAACTTACCACAACTTTATGATCTGAATTAAAGTACTCAATTGCAACTTACACATTTTTTCAACATCTTCTTCTTCATACATCATTCTTCTACATCATTATAAAGGCAATAAAAAGAGAATTAACATGACGACGATAATCCCTCTCACACTCATATAACGACACACACATACGATCGCGACAGTCGTCAGACTGCAACACCAGACTACCACATCGCCGTCCTTGAAGCGATGTTTTAATACCACACTGACAGCACAGAAACGAGGCGTCTGTCGACCAATTACTACCGAATCATTCGCTGTCATCTGTAGTCTAGGGGCTGCTACGAGTCTTAGGCCTCATATATAACAATTTGTTTAACCGACGGACCAATAACCGACCTACACTACGATGAGTTTACACGCGCTTCATCTACACTACTTCGCGCTCTTTCCCGCGTCTCTTCAAGCGTTCATGAAAGCAATCGCTATCTCTTTCTTATCTTAAATTACAACATACCCAAAACACCGTTCTAGAAACCTCCATACTGCGTCTATACTCCAAAAACTAAGATCTATCAGCTCAAAACTACAACAAACAGAAAACACTAAAGAACACAAACAAACACAAAAAAATCATCAATTAGTCGTTCTCAACAAGAACACATTCAAACGAACATTAGAATAGTCATACATACCCATAGAAATAGACTGAACATTCACAAGACAACCATAATACGACTAAAAACAAACCTTTCATTATCCAGGAGCCAATATGGTCATAAACCAGACAGAGACAAACATTTAGAGCCCAATCAAACACACACAATTCACAACAACATAACAACAACAATCAGAGACTACACGCGCGACGGAGGGAGGCCTACACATCTCAACTTCATCATCAAAATCACAGATGGTTTCTTTGTGAAACCATCCCCAAAAGAGAAGGAAATACCAATAGTAATAAAAAGTTTCGGGGTACAAGACACAAGCACAACAATAACACAAATCATCTACATGACCAAAGCCTTTAGAATTTATCCAATCAGTAAAGCATTGAGACAATAACTGATGATAGGGAAAACTTACTAAACATCTCCGACACATTGAAAAAACAGCACTATCACAATCATCAATGATAGAAACCTTTAAATTAAACCACCTTCACAATTTTTGTTAGCTACATGTAAACTAACCACGATAAGGTGAAAAATCTCGGTATAAGATAAAGAAAAAAGGGCGGATATCCTATCCACCACGCTTCACTTACACATGGAGTCTTGTAAATGATAACTGTGCATTCACGTGGGATACACCCACCAGTCTAAGGGATATCTTTTACCACTAGAGAAAAAATTGCCCAACTGATAGTTCGAATCCATACATCTCAGATATTGATCTGAAATCAAAGAAGCTTATCAGAGACGACTGTTGCTAAGAAACACTTCAGCCTCGATTCACCACGACAAAAAGGTGTCAGATTATGACAACCTCTGCCCCATCCCCACTCTAAAATGTTTCTCCTACAGTTGATACAACAGTTACGCCACAACAAGAGTTGGATCTTCTTTTTGGTCCTTTATACGATGAATTTTCCACTGCATGTACTTTAAGTGTCACCAAAATCTTCCTTCTCCACTGATAATACTACGTCATACACAGGCCAATATTCCCACATCACATCGCTACGCTCATCAAACTAAATATCAGCAATTCTTCAATACTGCATACATACACAAAACAAAAATCTTTTTCTGTTGCTAAGAAGACTATATATCACGTTAACCTAATAGACTCTCATACAGAGATAGTTATACTGCGAGCTCTGATGTTACCAATTACAACATACTATGTTGATAATAACACTTTAGGCCTCGTTCCCCAATGACAAAAGGCTTCAAATTATGACAACTCTGGCCCCATCCTCCAACTACAATAAGTTTCTCCATCAGTAGATACAATAGCTTCATCACAACAAGAGTTGTATGTTTTGTTCGGTCCTTTGTACGATGAATTTTTCACTGTAGGTACTTCAAGTTTCAACAAGTCTTCTTCTCCCACCAATAATTCTAAACAACAAGACACACTACCTACATCGAATATTCAATCTTCAACAGAACCAACAACTCCAAGTACAACTGTTCTTGCTGAGGAAAACAACGATAATCAAGAGCAGATACACAGTTCCAACATGATGATTTTATCAATCCTTTCTGTACACCGGTACGAGAAGTTGCTGAGTCTTCCTCACATAATATTGATAATTTGAACATGCATACCTTCTATCAACCACACAATTTCGAATACCGATGGACCAAAGATCACCCACTAGAACAAGTTCATGGAAATCCATCCAAGCCAGTGCAAAAAAGACAAAAACTGCAACAGATCTTGAAATGTGTATGTTCGCGCTCATCGTGAGTACTACTTAATCGAAAAACATTAAGGAGGTAATGGATGATTCTGTATGGATAGAGGCAATGCAGTAAGAGCTTCATCAGTCTGGGAACTCATTGTCAAATCCTTTGGCAAGACTGTAATCAACCTAAAGTGGTTATGAAAGAATAAAAAAGATGAAGATCAAACTGTAATTCGTAATATGGCACGACTTGTAGCTAAGGGATATGCTCAAGAAAAGGGTATTAATTTGGAGGAATCATTTGCTCCTATTACTCGCTTGGAAGCTGTTCGGATTTTTGTCGCATATGCTGCACACAAGTATTTTCCAATTTATCAGATGGATGTTAAAACAACATTTCTTAATGGTCCACTGAAGGAGGAGGTTTATATTGCACAACTAGATGGGTTCGTTGATACTGATCATCCAGAAAAAGTTTACCGTTTGAGGAAAGCTATATATGGATTGAAGCAAGCTCTAAGAGCCTGGTATGATGAACTCTTACATTTCCTAATGTCTAAATGTTTTACTAAAGGTACCATTAACCCTACTCTATTCATGATAAGATACGGGGAGGACATTCTACTTGTGTAAATTTACGTGGATGACATTATTTTCAGGTCTACAAACCCAACATTTTCTAAAAGATTTGAAAAATTAATGCACAGTAGATTTGAGATGTCCTTAATGAGGGAAATGAAATTTTTTTAAGACTTCAGATCCACCAATCCCCACGAGGTATCTTTATCAATCAGGCCAAGTACGCTTTAGAAATACTTAAAAAATATGGTATGAAAAAATGTGATACCATTGGTACACCAATGGATACCAAACCTAAACTGGATGCGGATTTGAGTGGAAAACTCATAGACCAAACTGACTACCATAGTAAAATTAGGTCACTCATGTATCTAACATCTAGTAGACTAGACATAGTGCAAGCATTATGTTATTGTGCACGTTATCAAGCAAGACCAACTGAAAAATACCTCAAAGAGGTTAAAAGGATCTTTCGATACTTAAGAGGTACCATTAATATGGGACTCTGGTATCCAAAGGATTCTGGCTTTGAACTAACATCTTTTTCAGATGTCGACCATGCTGGCTATCTTGATACTCACAAAAGCACTTTTGAAGGAATACAGTTCCTATGTAATAAGTTAGTCAGTTGGATGTCAAAGAAGAAGGATTGCACTATAATGTCATCAGCAGAAGCTGGGTACGTGGTGTTATCTGGAAGTTGTGCTCAAGTAATGTGGATGAGGACACAACTTAAGGATTATGGCTTCAACTACAACAAAATACCTTTGTATTACGACTCTTGGTCAGCCATAGCAATCTCATGCAACCTCGTGCAGCACTCCCGTACCAAGCACATCTATACGCGATATCATTATATTAAGGAATGGATTGAAAATGGTATAATTGAATTGTATTTTGTCAGAACTGAATACCAATTAGCTGATATGTTTACTAAAGCCTTACCCGAAGATAGGTTTCAGTATCTTGTCAGACGAATTGGTATGAGATGTTTAACTCCAGCAGAACTGGAGGTTCTGGCAAATGAATCTGCTTGATATATTCGTCAAACATCGACATGTAAATATTTTTGAGAAAATAAAAATACAAAAATATAAAACCTATAAAATCAAATACAAAAATATAAAATTTCAAAAAGAAAATACAAAATCAGAAAAACAAAAAATTTCCAAAAAGAATCTCCTCGACATGTCTCTTGGAATCGATAACAGTTACGTACCTAGAAATGTTGATTAACATCGACACGAGAAAAGAGTTCAAATGCTTTCAAAACATGTCATTTCTAATTTTCTTTATGACTTGAAATTGCTCTCAGATTACAACTCGGACCCGAATGACAAAGGAGAGTGTACGTTTCAGTGCGCTTATCCTTAGAGTTAGAAGAGAAATCTTCTAACATTTATTTTTTTTCAAAACGTTGAACACAATTTTTAAGAATTTCTCAATGACAATTCAAAATCTTTCAAAATTGTGTGTTCAACACTCCATCTCTCATAAAGTTTTACAAGACAATTCTTCTACATTTGGTTTCATTTTTCAAAATGAGTCAATGTTTGAGGGGGAGTTTTTTGAAAAACAACGCTTTAATGCTTTTGGATACTCTTCTTAAATGCTTTGGGTATTCAAAACATTTAAACTGATCTTAATAACAAATTGGCAATAATAATGACAAGTAACAATAGAATATTTGTTAAGAGGTTGAGGCAGTATACGTTAGGTATCATCTTATATATCTCACCCTTAGTTTTATATTCATTTTACAACTTGGTATCATTTTTTTGGAGTCAAACATATGTAAAGTTGAGGGGGAGGAAAAAGAAAAAGTTCCACATAATTCATGATGAAACATTTTTTACCGACAGTTTTTCAAGACAAATTTTAAATCACATGGTATTTCAAAGACTAAGTGAATCAGTATCTAAAATAAGGGGAGAAATGTAATTAAAATGTGATCTTGAAAATAATAAGTGATATAAACGACTCAAAGTACTGTATATACTCTAAGGAAAAAGGTTTTATGGTTACTATCTTATACCCAACAACATCTTAATTCACGATGATTCTAAAGTCATAAGGTGGTTAGGTTACGTATTAGTCCTACGATCTAACCAGAACCGGATGGATCTACCCAAGGACACTCCATAGTTAGAAATAACAGTCCTTAGGTATAATTAGAGATGAATGAGAATGGGAATAATGTCGACTAAGATTGAGCTAACACTAGAATAATAACAACAAGGTGTTAGTAATGACATCTTAGTAAGCATTGAAGGGGTTGGAGAATTGAAAAGAAATGTATGGATAAAGGGTGAAAAGAAAGAAGCCCTCCACACACTTTAGGCAAAAACCATCATCGACCCAGTGATGCACTGCATAACCCTTCCCAGCCCTTCAAGTTTCTTTTAAAAGATACTTGTCTCATTTGTCACAAAGATACACACGATTTCTATTGACTTTCTCACTCTGAGTTAGTTGATATTTAATAGGTGGCAGTCAGCTCTAGCCTTCGATTTCTGAAACTAAAATGTAATAATCGAGTCTAGAGCCAAGAGATCAATAAATAAATCTCATTAGGAAACATTCCATGATAGACACTTGTTGAACATCAATAAGTTCACATGTTGTCAACAAGAGTCCTATGTATTATCCTTATGATTTTGCCAGAACATCCGAGTGATACTCTTTAGTATTCACAGTGAAGATGGAAATCATTCCAGAGTCAACAAAAAATAGCTCTGCCGTAGGTGACTTGCGAGATTATGTATGAATCAAACTTTTGATAACTGGATATCGATTTTGGTCCAGTAAATGAATTGACGACTCAATCGGTAAGATAGTAACTAACAGATTCACTCATATTATGTTGTCTGCTTTGAGATGTTTTGATATTGAGAATAAGCTAGCATGGTGAATTTAATACATATGTGTTAGAGGATCTTATGCTTAAAGCTGAAAATCTTATCAAGGAGATTCTTCTAAATTGAATCTACATGATCATAGGTTGGTCCTCACAGAACCAGAGGTTAATCCAACCAAATCTAGGCGAATAACAAAGCCATATTCATCCACAAGCTTTATTGCTGACTGATTTGTTTTAGAATTCATGTAAAGATGGAGATGGAGATACCTCATTCTAGCAGAGTCTAATTCATTACCACATGCTCATGCTCAAACTACAAAGACATACTATAAGCATCAAGATTCAAAGATCAAGAAAGCTCAAGAATTAATGACAAAGACTTCCGCAAACTCTGATATTAAAGATCCTTCCTCAGAAACCAAGCTTCAGGTGATATTTTTAGCAAGCTTTCAAGATGATGCAAAGTATGAGCATGTTGGTCAAGACACAAGATCGCAAGATGACAAAGATGATAAAGATAAACAAGGAACAGATTTAAAGATCTCAGAACTAAAGATAAAGTCGAAAGACAATGACAAAGTGATGCGTGTTTAATCACATATCAATCTTCTTTATTAAAATAAGCTTAAATGACCAAAAATACATGAAAAATACATTGTATATGTGTGTTTTGTTAATTGTGTTATGCAGGTAACGGATATCCATAAAAAGAAAAAAATGATGCCAAAAAGGACAAATCCAAGCACAAGATTAGAAGAGCGTGAGAAAACGAAGCTGAGAGCGTATTCATCTTTAATTGGCCAACCCATACCCGTTTTGTGGGTCGGGTCAACCCATTAATATTTGAAAAATACCGAGCCTTTGCCAAAATATAAGCCTTGTCTAATTTTTAATCCAAAAACAGTCCAAGCCCAAGTACTAAGCCCAATTCCAAAAGCCTGATCCAAGTCAAACAATAAAATACCCGCCCTAAGTTACTTTTTATCCATCCTCTTCATTTTTACACTATAACAGGTTAAAATCCACGCACTCCCCACATGAATCCCCTCTTCTAGAAAACCAACGTAGCACCTCTGACATCACAGCAGGCCACGTTGGCAATCCCAAGCAATTCTATTGGCTGAGAAACGTAGAGGTAATCTAAGGGTAGATTGAGGATTGGTTATGAATCAAGGGCTAAGAATGGGTGCTTGAAGACACTCCTCTTCTTCGAGATCCTTCTCTCTCTCTCACTATAAATAGAGGCTCATTCACACAGATGGGATTATCTAGTTCTTAGTTGTTTTTAGCTTAAATTTTAGCTTATTGTATTGTTTTTATTGTATTTCATTTCAAAAGCTTGTAACCTCTTTTATCATTAATAAAATTTATTTTACCTTTAAATTGTGTGTTGAATGTGTGTTTTTACTTTTACGCAAATTTAGCTAAATTGGGTTTGGAAATCATTAAATAAGCAATAAGCTTTTATTACCTTAGAAAGCTAATATTTATTCAGTTAAGCTAGCTTATAGCTTAACTGAATAAACCTTGCCACTTAAATCACCTCAAAATTATGTATAAGCTAAAGTATAGATGATAAGCCAGAAATAGATGGGCTTGTGGACTTTACTGGTTTATTTAAATAAGCTGGAGCTTGTAGATAAGCTCTTAGGAGCAGTTTAAGTCCTTGTTTAGAGCAAAGGACTAGGTATGTTTACTTTTTCCATTTTAGCTTAATTTCTTATTCTGCTTATCAAACTGCTTATTGTGTGCTTATTATAGTTTAATTGTGCTTATTCAGTCTTATTATAGCTTATTATGTCTAGTTTATAGTTTAGTTTAGCTTGTTTTAAGTTTAAAAAGAATCTATCCATTTTTAGTTAAAATTGCTTATTAGTCTAGCTTATTATCTAGTGCTTATTCTCCTAAGATTTTTTCTTATTTGTCTTTAATTGTCTTAGTACTTAATATGTTTTAGCATTTTGTAGCTTATTTAGATCTGTTTTAGCTTAAAAGTTGATTTTTAAATTTTAAAGGGGTGTTTGGGTTAAGAAATTTTAGCATGGGAAAAGGTAGTGCAGGGTGTTTTTAGTTATAAAATGGATTTCATAAGCTCTTATTAAGTCTAAATACTAGATTTTATAAGCTTAAAATTAGTTTTGTGAAGTTTTATAGTAAGTTTCATCAAAAGTTTAAGTCTGCTAGTCCATAGGGGTTTCAAACTGCTTATTTGATTAATTTCTTAAATTCCTATTTGAGTTGTGGTTTTAATGTTCAAAATGGGTTGCATTAGCACCAATTTAAATCTGTTTTAGGTCAATAGTTCTTAGGAATGCATTTTAAACATTTTAGGCTTGAATCAGTCAAGTATGTACTAGATTTTGGTTTGAGCTTAAAGGTCTGAATTTGCAGTTCATTAGAGATCAATTATGTAGATAACCCATAACACTTTCACTTCATCATGGATACAAGAAAATACGATGAGAAATATGGAAGAATTTTAGAGAGAGAAAGTAAGGAGAAAAATAAGAAGTGGTTGATTTACTTGCAAAGTTACAAATGAGACCAACACCCTCTCCATCCTTGGAGAGGGGTATTTATAGTTAAAACCAAGAGGCTTTCATGCCTTGGTATTTCTATGGGTCGGGCTCGGGATTACTTAGGCTTTCGCCAGATATACGTGACCGATTAGATTACATAAAAAGCCCGTTTATCCGTCTAGCCTATTACAACGTATAATTAATTAATGACCGAGACCTAATATAATTAATGAACGAACTTCCTTGTTCGACTCAATATTTTAAGGCTAACAATCTTCGCCGAAGTGAGTTCATTGTGACACACCTTTATGAGATCAATATAGATTGCTTTTGTCGTTAAGCTCTTGTGATCTTTGTCTCTGTCTACGTTGTAGGCTTGTTCTTTTATGCTTTGCGATCTTTGATCTTGAGCCTTTGACATTGTCTTTAGACTTCGTCTTAATGTACGAGATCTTTCAATCTTTATCCTTCCGTCTTGATCGTCTTTGCAGCCTTGCGATCTTGTATCTTGACCAACATGCTCATACTTTTCATCATCTTGAAAGCTTGCTAACAATCTCCCTTGATAGACTTGATATCTTGAAGGAAGCTCTTGTATATCATAGTTTGTGCAAAAATCTTTGTCTTTAATTCTTGAGCTTTCATGATTCTTGAATCTTGATGCTTATAGTACGTCTTTGTAGTTTGAGCATGAGCATGTTGTAGTGAATCCGACTCTAGCTGGAATGAGGCATCACCATATCCATCTTTATATGAATCCTGAAATAAAATAGTTTGAAATAAAGCGAGTGGACGAATATGGCTTTGTCATTCGTCCGGATTAGGTTAGATTAACCTCTGGTTCCGTAGGACCATTTTACAGTAAAAATACTAACCTGTGATTAGGTAGATTCATAGAATCTCCTTGATAGGGTTTCCAGCTCAAAGTGTTAGATCCTCTAACGCAGATGCATTAGATATACCGTACTTACTAGTTCTCAATACCGGAATGTCTCAAAGCAGACAACACGATATGAGTGAATCAGATAGTTACTATCTTTCTGATTAAGTCGTCAATTCATTTACTGGAACAAGTTTGATTTACATTGAATCGCACCATCGTTTCTTTCCAGTTAACATAAGTTCGATTCATATAGAATCTCGCAAGTCACCTACCAAGAGCTTGTTTGATGCTGGCTCAAGCAGGATTTCCATCTTCATTGTGAATACATAATTATCACTCGGATGTTCTGGCACAATCACAAGGATACTGCGTAGGACTCTTGTTAACAGCTTGTGAACTTATTGGTGTTCAACAAGTGTTAGTAATGGAATGTGTCCTAATGAGATTTATTTTATTGATCTCTTGGCTCTAGACTCGATTAGTGCGTTTTGGTTTTAGTAGTCGAAGGCTGGAGCAGACTGCCACCTATTCAATATTAACTAACTCGGAGTGAGAAAGTCAATAGAAGTCGTGTGTATCTCCGTGACAAATGAGACAAGTTTCTGTTGAGAGAAACTCGAATAGCTAGGAAGGGTTGTGCATTGCATCACTGGGTCCATGATGTCGTCTTCAGTATCAGAATTCATCTTTGTGAAATCCGATAGATTATGTATTGACCCGGTTTCTGCCTAAGGTGTAGGGAGGGCTTCTTTCTTTAGACCCTTTATCCATACATTTCTTTTTAATTCTTCAACCCCTTCAATGCTTACCAAGACGTCATTACTAACACCTTGTTGTGATTGTTCCAGTGTTAGCTCAATCTTAGTCGGCATTATTCCCTTATACTCATTCATCTCCAATCATACCTAAGGACTACTATTTCTAACTATGGAGTGTCCTTGGGTAGATCCCTCCGGTTCTGGTTGGATCATAGGACAAATGCCTAACCTTACCACCTTATGACTTCAGAATCGTCGTGGAATAAGATGTTGTAGGGTATGAGATCGTAACCATAAAACCTTTTCAGAAGAGTATCAAGCACTTTGAGTCGATAAGATCACTTATTATTTTCAAGATCACATTTTAAATACATTTCTCCCCTTATTTTAAATAATAATTCACTTAGTTTTTGAAATACTTTGTGGTTTAAATTTGTCATGAAAATTCCGTGGGAAATTTTTTTACTTAGCATGAATTACATGGAACATAAACTTGCTCCCCCTCGATTTTACATATGTTTGACATCAAAAACAATGATACCAAGTTGTAAAATGAATATAAAATTGAGGGTTAACATTGTTGAGCACACAATTTTGAAAGATTATTAATTGTCATTGAAAAATTCTTGAAAAATTATGCTCAACCACTTAATTATCTTATAACAATCAATCTATTTAATAGTCATTATTATTTCTTAGATGTTATTAAGACCTGTTATAATGTGTTGAATACATAAGAATTGTCATGTTATGATGTATCCAACAATCATTAAAAATATTGTTTTTCAAAAAACTCCCCCTCAAACATTGACTCATTTAAAAATGACACCAAATGTAGAATAATTGTCTTGTAAAACAATATGAGGGATGGAGTGTCGAACACGCAGTTTTGAAAGATTTTGAATCATCATTAAGAAATTCTTGAAAAATTGTGTTCAACTTTTTGAAAAACCAAATGTTATAAGACTTCTCTTCTAATGCTAAGGATAAGCGCACTTATGCGTACACTCTCCTTTGTCGTTCGGGTCCGAGTTGTAATCTTAGAGCGATTACAAGTCATATAGAAAAATAGAAATGACATGTTTTGAAAACATTTGAAAACTCATGTTCGAACGTCATTTACATGCCCATGTCAATTTTAATCAACATTTCTAGGTACGTAAATGTTATCGATTCCAAGAGACATGTCGAGAAGAATATTTTTGTGAAACATTTTCTGATTTTTTGATTTTGTATTTTCTTTTTGAAATTTTATATTTTTGTATATATTTTTTTCAAAATATGTACATGTCGATATTTGATTAAGTATCAAGCAGATTCATTTGTCAGAACCTCCAGTTCTGCTGGAGTCAAACATCACATACCAATTCGCCTGACAAGATACTAAAACCTATCTTTGGGTAAGGCTTTAGTAAACATATCAGCCAATTGGAATTCAGTTCTGACAAAGTACAATTCAATTATACCATTTTCAACATGTTCCTTTATGAAGTGATACCGAGTATGGCTATGCTTGGTACATGAGTGTTGTACGGGGTTGCTTGAGATTGCTATGGCTGACTGAGAGTCGCAATACAATGGTATTTTGTTGTAGATGAAGCCATAATCTTGAAGTTGTATCCTCATCCATATTACTTGAGCACAACTTACAGATAACGCCACATATTCAGCCTCTGCGGATGACATTGCAGTACAGTCTTGCTTCTTTGACATCCAGCTGACTAATTTATCACCTAGGAATTGTATACCTCTAGAAGTGCTTTTGCGAGTATCAACGCAACCGGCATGATCAGCATCTGAAAAAGCTATTAGTTCAAAGCCAGAATCCTTCAGATACCAGAGTCCCATGTTAATGGTACCCCTTAAGTATCGAAAGATCCTTTTAACCTCTTTGAGGTGTTTTTCAGTCGGTCTTGCTTGATATCTTGCACAATAACATACTGTTTGCACTATGTCTGGTCTACTAGATATTAAATACATGAGTGACCCAATTTTACTACGCTTTCAGTTTTCTATGGGTTCACCACTCAAGTCTGCATCTAGTTTAGGTTTGGTAGCCATTGGTGTACCAATGCTTTGTCCTTTTTCCATACCATGTTTTTTAAGTATTTCTAAAGTGTATTTGGCCTGATTGATAAAGCAACTGCGTAGGGATTGGTGGATCTAAAGTCCTAAAAAGAATTTCATTTCCCCTATTAAGGACATCTCAAATCTACTATGCATTAATTTTTCAAATCGTTTAGAAAATTTAGGGTTTGTGGACCCAAAAATAATGTCATCAACGTAAATTTACACAAGTAGAATGTCCTCCCCGTATCTTATCGTGAATAAAGTCGGGTTAATGGTACCTTTAATAACACCTTTGGATATCAAAAATTTTGAGAGTTCATCATACCAGGCTCTTGGAGCTTGTTTTAATCCATATAGAGCTTTCCTTAAACGGTAAACTTTATCTGGATGATCAGGATCAACGAATCCGTCTGGTTGTACAACATAAACCTCCTCCTTCAGTTTACCATTAAGAAATGCCGTTTTCACGTCCATCTAATAAATTGGAAAAGACTTGAGTGCCGCATATGCGACGAAAATCCGAACAGCTTCCAAGCTAGCAACTGGAGCAAATGATTCTTCAAAATCAATATCCTCTTCCTGAGCATAACCCTTAGCTACAAGTCATGCCTTATTACGAATTACAGTTTGGTCTTCATCCTTTTTGTTCTTCCATAACCACTTTAGCTTGATTACATTCTTGCCATAGGGTTTGTCAACGAATTCCCAGACTTGAAGTCTGTCAAACTGATAAAGTTCTTCCTGCATTGCTTCTATCCATGCAGAATTAGCCATTGCTTCCTTAATGTTTTTCGGTTCCGCAGTACTCACGGTGAGTGCGAACATACACATTTCAGGATCGGTTGCAAGTTGTCGTCTTGTTTGCACTAGCTTGGATGGATTTCCAGGAACTTGAGTTAACGGGTGATCTTTTGTCCATCGGTATTCGGAATCTTGAGGTTGATTTAAGGTATGCACATTTGAATTAAAAATATTGCGTAAGGAAGACTTACCAACTTCTTGTACCGGTGTACAGAAAGGATTGGTAAATTCTGCTTGATTATCGTTGTTTTCCTCAGCATGAACATTTGTAGGAGTTGATGGTTCTGATGTAGGGTGAATATTCGTTGTTTGGAATTTGTTGGATTTCGAAGTAGGTTGATATATTGCATTTAAGTTTGGTGTTCTTGTTTAGCTGAATTATCGTTTGGAGAAGAATACATGTTGGACACAGAGAAGTACCAGCGAATTGAAAAATTTCATCGTACAAAAGGACCCAAATAAAAAAAACCAACTCGTTGATGACGAAGAACAGTTGTATCTGCTAAAGGAGAAACATTTTTAGTTGTGGTACAGGGCCAGAGTTCTCATAATCTGATGCGCCTTTTATGTCGTTGGGGAACAAGCCTGAGATGTCATTAGCAACAGACGTCTCGACATATCTTGGATCTTCATTAAATCTGAGATAGATATAAGTATTCAACTAATAATCTTGGTTCTCAATTGTTGTAAACATCTATATCCCTTTGACATGATGAGTAATCACCCCACCAAGATGCACTGTATCCTTAATTTTCTTTCTCCATTCTTATCCGAGTATTTTCAACCATCTCTGGTTAGTAACACGTGCAAACTAAAAATGTACAGGTGTTATTTGAATTTCCTTCAATTGATAGATGTGATATGTTTGTTTTCTCATGTGTCATGATTATATAGATCTATTTTATAGGTATAAGCATACGCGGTTGCAATTGGTTCAGAACCAAAAGAATTAAAGGAAGTTTCAGCTAGAAGCATCGTTCGAACGCGCAGCCTTTAACATAGTACTGTTTCGTCTTAACAACGCCATTCTATTCAATTGTACAGTGGAGTGGAAGTTTGATCTCAATTCTGTCATTGTTAATAATAGCATTAAGTTTCTATTTAAGAAACTCTGTGCCCTCTGTCAGTTCAAACAGAAATTACTAATGGCTTGAAGATTTGTTGAATCATTATGAGAAACCTCTTTTAACACTTCTGGTGTTTCATCCTTTTATCTTAGAAATTGAGTCCAAGTAATAATCTTGAATAGTCGTCTACAATTACCAAACATATATTTCTTCCCATTTATGCAGCAACCTCTTACATGTTGAACCACATAATCCAATGAAGCTAAATTTAAGACCCGTACCTTTGAACTTGGAATACTTTTGTCTTGAAATGAACTTTCGATTATTGCTTTTACTCCACTTCAGAAGAGGAACATGTTTGATTCCTTGACGTACATTAATTTTGGTAACCCAATCACGACAAAAACGTTTTTTGAAGAGAGCAAGTAGATGTACGTCTAGTTACGATGAGAAAAGTCTTTTCGATGGCCATAAAACCATGCTGTGAGCTGGTGAGAGCTTTAGCCATGAACAATTGGGAGATGAAGTTGTTTCTTGAGAGAGAAATTGTATAGAATCAGATCCACGTTATCGTGATAAATCGTTTTTCCCTGAAGCATCTTTAACAAAACACTTAATTTTTGGAAAAACCTACAAAACCGCATCTACAAAATAACCAACCAAGAAAGAAAGTGATAGAGACCTTCACTTAGTAATACCCTATTGAACATAATTAATTCCATGGAACGCAAATCTCCATAACCAAGAATAAGCAAATTGATCGTGCCAAAACATAAACTGTACCAGATATATTTTAAACAAAATTGCACATCAGCATTAGATTGCCCCCTCATTTCTTTGTGCATTCCCGGAGTCAACAATAATAGGATAGTTGTACAATCTCACAGAGAATTAGAGAAGATGGAATAATGACAATGGATCCTAAAGGTGTTTGAGTGAGTTTCAAGCACAATGGTTAATCCCAAAGATACATTTCTAAGGCAAAAACTAACTCATTTAAGCATCATGAACTATTCATTCTAACTTTAGGTGACCTTCCATTTTCAATTTTTCGTCTTTAGGAACCCATTTAATCCTGAGGGCATTGTTTTTCTACTCCACCATTTCTATCCTTACTAGTTTTTCTCCATACACATCTGTAGTAAACTCTTTGGATATATGGTATGGATTCTGATGCAACTATTTTCTTATGGGGTGTTGCAACAGATTTGTTCGCTTAACTTTTGGGTTTTCTAGTACTAATAGGCACTACTTTAGGCTTCTTAGTTCTAGCATTTACGTCATTCAAATATTTAGAAACTCAAGCATCATGATTCAAATTAATCATACATTTTCCACAAGTAGCACAAACAGCATTAACATTTGAAGTTCTGGATGTTAAACTGTCATTACATGCAGTTACAGACTTTGTTTGATTAGAAATACTAGAAATCCTAGGATGTTCTTCTACTTCAATCTTCTTAAACTTCACATGACTAGTGTTTGGCACGACCTTATCTTTTATTTGATTGCTCTTGGGCTGTTATCTGCTAACATTATTTTTGTGAGCTACTCTTGTAGATGTAGACACACGAGGATTAGTATTCCTAGAAGTCTGAGTCAACTGTGGTGCTCTAGTTTGTGTTTTACTACTTTTAATTTGATACCTGCCTGGTTTAATCACATTTATGTTTCTGACAGCTTGCGATGCTGTTTGAGGCAAATTCTGTAAAGTGACTGGTTTTGATAAACCCTCTGACTCATTAGTTTTTGAAACCGACGTTTTCTTTACAAAATGGTTTCTATCGAGAGAGTCTATAAAAGGAGCCGGTTTTCCTAAAACTGATGGTTTTGGAATCCTTTGAGCATTTAGTTGTCGAATAACAGATGGTTTATCAAACTTAGTTTCCACAGATTTTCCTTTGCATTTTTCAATGAGTTTCTTTAACTCACATTATGCAATGTTCTTATCTTGCAGTTGAGCTTTCAAATCTTGTATTTTGAAATATTGTTCACCTTCCTTTTGAAATACATTTGACGCTTTTTCTTTGTAAACTGTGTCATTTTTCATTTTTTCTTGACATTGTTGTAAAGCGAGTTCAAGAGAAATCGAGTGTTTTTCTAGCAAAACTTCATAAAAGCTCAGTGTAAACTTCTTTACTAACAAATTCAATTTGTTTCAAAAGTTTTTTTGCAAGACAATCACATTCCTTAACTTTATGAAGATATAAGCATTGCAATTCATTGTACGCATCTAAAGCAGATAACGAATGCAAATAAGAACACATAACATCATTAGACACACATTCTTACAAGAGCATATCATACATGTTTGAAAATTCTGCCTTATCAAATTCCAGTTCGTCAATTTCATCTTCAAGGGATTCAACGTACTTTAAATCAGCGTGCATTTCTTGCTTAAGGTCATGAACAAATGCAAAACTATCATTCTGAGTCTTAAGGGCAAGAGGCATCAAACATGTCTTAATCAAGATTTGCATATCTTGAGCTGTTGGGGGACGAAGATTAATATGATCATTTGAATGTTTTACCCACGCTTGATCAACAATATCTTTTAGATGACTTATGTTGTTTGTCATGACATTATACGCTTGTCTACTTTTGCTTATAGATTTGGACACTGGTAAGAAATCAATGTTTTTGATAATATTTGGTTTCGTTTTCACAAAAGATTTTCTCCACATTTTCTTTCTTATTTCATTTGCATGTGCCAACTGTATTTGATATTCCTGAATCAGGGGTTTAAAAATTTCATAAAGACTATTCTCCATTGTGTAGTCATAAGGTTTCACTAAGTCTTTATTCAATTTTGAGCGACTCTCTTCTTCAAGAGTCAGAATCTCTTCCTTATCAGGGATGAGTCTATTTGCAGGATCAGATTGGTCATGTGGGATCTCATACAAACATAGTTTCTCATATTGAGCCTTTTTAAGGTACATTAGGTTTGCAAAGGTAGGTCTTTTATTAAATGTAAGGCATTTGGGTGCTAACATATGAATGGTCTGGATTGATTGACTCCGTTTGTAAACAATTTCATTCAAAAAGTTCAATTGCTTTTCCATTGAAATCATTTTGTCAATATCTTGTTCTTCCTTAAGTTTCAAATCCGTTATGACCTTTGTTTTCTCTTTGACAAGACCTTGGTAATGTGACTTTGTTAAAAGACTTTGTTTGACTAACTCATCATGTTTCTCTTTGACAACTAAAATTTCATAGGCTTTGAGTTTTAAACCTTCTTTTATGTCAATGTCCTTTTGAGCTAATAGTCCTAGAGTTTTATTTAACTTATGTTCAAGTTTCTCATAGTCAACAGTACGGTCATTTAGGTTCTTGTACCTCTCAAACTCAGTCTAATCTCATCTGTTTATTTTGAAAGTGCAACTAAGCAACTAACCCGAAAACTCATTGATTCCCTAGAGTCTACAGTTTCTATAAGAACATATTTCCACTCAATTAATTCATAAGTCAATGTTGCATTTGCTTTCCTTTAATTGCTTTTGAATCCTTTTTATTATCATCACATCAAGTTTTAAATTTGCAAATTAAATTAGACAAGTGCAAATCACGCTCATCATCACATTCTACTCATTTTGGTCATCTGAATATCATTACACAAACATATTCGTGATAAGAGGACATTTACTAAGTATCTGTTTTCACTACACATGTGTTACTAATGGATTCAGATTGCTCAAAATGTTGTATTTCATTAGCAAACACATCATTTTTAGTATTGTATTATACCTGTTCTAATGGCTCATTATCAATTCCTGAGTCTGCATTAGGAACCTCATGGATCTTTGTCATGTAGCTGTAATATGCTTCCAACTCTTGTTCATCAATTTCATCATCCGTGTCTGCTAGCCAGTCAGATTTCTCTGCTTGAAGTTGAACACGCTTTTCTGTACTTGTTTACCACAACAACATCTGTTTTCCATGTGAACGTGAAGTCTTAACCTGATTTGGCATTCTTCCCGCATTCCTTAGCAAAATGACCAAATTCCTTGCAGTTAAAACACTGTATCCCAAACTGCTGCACTACTTGACCACCTACAATGTCCCTAGCCCCAGCAACATTCACTGCCCTCTGATTCCTAAACTGTCCGAGTCTTATTTTCATTCTTATACCTTGATAGTATCCACGCTTGTTTCTGGTGTTTGAAGAAGTTTTGAGGTTGTTGTTGGTAGGTTTGTAGAGTTTCTTGAAGTACTTTGCAATGAGATCCAAATTTTTCTGCATGTCTTTATCCTTCTGAGCTTGTTCAGGATCACTATCTTCTTCAGAAGCTGACTCAGATGGAGGTGTGATTGGTTTGTCTATCTCTTTGCCTTTGTATCTTGTAGTTGTATGAGATATGGATGGAAGTGAGGATTTTGATGTTGGTGCATATGATTTGTGAGACTTTGATGTTTGATAATAGGAGTCTTGAAGTGTTTGAGCAGTAGCAACAAGTGCTAATGGGTTAGCATTCTTGGCCATTCTTTCAGCATGGAGTTCATTAACTTCCTTTTAATATTGTTTCAGAATATCAAAGAGTTTGTAATATGAAACTTCGTCCAACTTGTGTTGTTGCTTGACAATTATGACAAATCTTGACCATTCTGGCTAAAGTTGTTAAAGAAATTGAACATTGACTTGCATCGTAGCAACTGTCAAATTGTTTCTGATCATTTAATTCATCATCTTGTAGAATCTTGTGTAGTATGACTCAATTGTTTCTCCATCGTGAGAGGTGAATTGTCCAAACTCCCAAAATAAGTTTGTCTTGACATCTTAAATGTTGAGTGATTCACCTTGTTGTAACCTTTCAATAGCTTCCCACATTTCATGAGCCGTCTTGCATGCATCAACAGTTAAGTATATTTCATCTCCAATTCCAGTCAATATCAAATGAATCGCTTTCTTTTCTGATTCAAAATGAGCTTTGTTTTCAGGAGACATATTCAAAACAGTTTCAACTGTTGTTTATTCAGGAACTGCTGGAGAATTCTCTGTTGCAGGAATAGCTGGAACTACAACAGTAGTTAGAGTGTAAGGACCTTCGAGAATGCACTTTCGTAAGGCATCACCATTTGGTCTTGCATCAACGTATCATAAGAAATGTGATCGCCATTGTGCATATCGTCCGGTTGTAAGCATTGGTGGACGGTCCCTTAAACCAGCTGCCATGATGTTGTTATGCATTTGACTGTCAGTTGTGGAAGTTACAATTGGAGTAGTCATGATGAATGATTCTTTAAATTATGAAGTAAAAATGATTGATGGATCTTAAGTGGACGTGTTGTGATTGAAGTTGTAGTTTTGGATGCAATTAACGTTCACGGAATTTTACAAGTCTATGATTAAAACCGATAAAATTTTAACGGGATTTTACAAAATCAATAAAAAAATCGAGAATGAATCATTGTTAGTTGTTAAGGTGTGATGTTAAGGTTTGATGATTTATTGAGTTAAATGATTAAGTCCTTGTGGTTGATTGATGATATGATTTGATATTGAGGTTTGTTAAAGTTAATTAGATGTCCAAAGAAGGTCTAAGTATAGCAAGTCTCAACGAAGAATGATTGTCAAATCTCAGATATCAATAGACAAGTCTCAATAGACAAATCTCAGTAGACAAATCTCAATAGACAAATCTCAATAGACAAATCTCAATAGACAAATCTCAAGATCTGTTGAGATTTGGGCAGCATAACGTTAAGATTTGTTGTATAAAGGTTCTTCAATGAGGCAAAACGCAGTAGCAAATCTCAACTTGTAGACAAAACTCAATAGCAAAACGCAGGCCACTTTCAACCAAATACACCCGTCGTTATCATACCAGTTTGTCTCTATTCCATAAATGGAAAACAACCAAAATGCAGCAATGAGATCTAGGTAAAACGCAACCAAGAATTACCCTTTAATACACAAATCGCAACAAAGAACAACTCTTGTATACATAAAACGCAGCCAAGAAAAATCTTCAAACTTTCGAGTAAGTCACCAAATAAGCTGTAGAATCTCAATAAATGATACAAGGGCTTGTTCTAAACATGAAAGTACACGTCTTTTTCGAATCTAACCACAAACAAAGCAACAAATCTTGATTTGAATTTTTTTTTTCAAAAAATTTTTTGAACCAAAAAAAACAAAAACAACTATGTTTGATTCTTGAAAAAGGCACGTTTAAGCTATGAATAATCTAGGAAGCTTGAGCTTAACACCACCTAAGAAACAATAAGCCCCAAAAATTTTTGAGCTGTGAGCTTATTTATCAAAATAAGCTACGAAAATTTTAAATTTTGAGCTTATTCCCACAAAACAAATCACAATCCACCCGAGGCTCTTGATACCAAATGTAGAGAACCCATAACACTTTCACTTCATCATGGATACAAGAAAATAAGATGAGAAATATGGAAGAATTTTAGAGAGAGAAACTAGAGAGAGAAAGTAAGGAGAAAAATAAGAAGTGGTTGATTTACTTGCAAAGTTACAAATGAGACCAACACCCTCTCCATCCTTGGAGAGGGGTATTTATAGTTAAAACCAAGAGGTTTTCATGACTTGGTATTTTTACGGGTCGGGATTACTTGGGCTTTCGCCCGATACACGTGACCGATTAGATTACATAAAGAGCCCGTTTATCCGTCTAGCCTATTACAACGTATAATTAATTAATGACCGAGACCTAATATAATTAATGAACGAACTTCCTTGTTCGACTCAATATTTTGAGGCTAACAATCTCCCCCGAAGTGAGTTCATTGTGACACTCCTTCGTGAGATCAATGAGATTGCTTTTGTCGTTAAGCTCTTGTGATCTTTGTCTCTGTCTACGTTGTAGGCTTGTTCCTTCATGCTTTGTGATCTTTGATCTTTAGCCTTTGTCATTGTCTTTTGACTTTGTCTTTTTCGTCCGAGATCTTTAAATCTTTATCCTTCCGTCTTGATCGTCTTTGCCACCTTGCGATCTTGTGTCTTGACCAACATGCTCATACTTTGCATCATCTTGAAAGCTTGCTAACAATCTCCCTTGATAGACTTGATATCTTTGAAGGAAGATCTTGTATATCAGAGTTTGTGCGGAAGTCTTTGTCTTTAATTCTTGAGCTTTCATGATTCTTGAATCTTGATGCTTATAGTATGTCTTTGTAGTTTGAGCATGAGCATGTGGTAATGAATCCGACTTCAGCTGGAATAAGGCATCACCATCTCCATCTTTATGTATCCTGAAATAAAACAGTTAGCAATAAAGCGTGTGGACGAATATGGCTTTGTCATTCGTCCGGATTTGGTTAGATTAACCTTCGGTTCCGTAGGACCATTTTACAGTATAAATATTGTACCTGTGATCAGGTAGATTCAAAGAATCTCCTTGACAGGGTTTCCAACTCAAAGCGTAGGATCTTCTAACACAGATGTATTAGATTTACCATGCTTGCTAGTTCTCATTACCGGAACGTCTCAAAGCAGACAACACGGTAAGAGTGAATCAGATAGTTACTATCTTTCTGATTAAGCCGTCAATTCATTTCCTGGAACAAGTTTGATTCACATTGAATCGCACCATCGTTTCTTTCCAGTTGACACAAGTTTGATTCATATAGAATCTCGCAAGTCACCTACCAAGAGCTTGTTTGATGCTGGCTCAAGCAGGATTTCCATCTTCATTGTGAGTACATAAGTATCACTCGGATGTTCTGGCACAATCACAAGGATAATGCGTAGGACTCTTGTTAACAACTTGTGAACTAATTGGTGTTCAACAAGTGTTAGTAATGGAATGTGTCCTAATGAGATTTATTTATGGATCTCTTGGCTCTAGACTCGATTAGTGCGTTTTGGTTTTAGTAATCAGAGGCTGGAGCAGACTGCCACCTATTCAATATCAACTAACTCGGAGTGAGAAAGTTAATAGAAGTCGTGTGTATCTCCGTGACAAATGAGATAAGTTTCTGTTGAGAGAAACCTGAATGGCTGGGAAGGGTTGTGCATTGCATCACTAGGTCCATGATGTCGTCTTCAATATCAGCAATCAACATTGTGATTCTGACAGCATATGTATTGACCCGGTTTCTGCCTAAGTTGTGTGGAGGGCTACTTTCTTTAGACCCTTTATCCATACATTTCTTTTTAATTCTTCAACCCCTTCAATGCTTACCAAGACGTCATTACTAACACCTTGTTGTGATTGTTCCAGTGTTAGCTCAATCTTAGTCGGCATTCTTCCCTTATACACATTCATCTCCAATCATACCTAAGGACTGCTATTTCTAACTATGGAGTGTCCTTGGGTAGATCCCTCCGGTTCTGGTTGGATCATAGGACAAATACCTAACCTTACCACCTTATGACTTCAGAATCGTCGTGAAATAAGATGTTGTAGTGTATGAGATCGTAACCATAAAATCTTTTTCGAAGAGTATCAAGCACTTTGAGTTGATAAGATCACTTATTATTTTCAAGATCACATTTTAAATACATTTCTTTCCTTATTTTAAATACTAATTCACTTTGTTTTTGAAATACTTTGTGATTAAAATTTGTCTTGAAATACCATGGGGAAAACTTTTACTTAGCATGAATTACATGGAACATAAACTTGCTCCCCCTCGATTTTACATATGTTTGACACCAAAAACAATGATACCAAGTTGTAAAATGAATATAAAATTGAGAGTTGGCATTGTTGAGCATACAATTTTGAAAGATTATTAATTGTCATCGAAGAATTCTTGAAAAATTGTGGTCAACCAGCTAATCATCTTATAACATTCAATCTATTTAATAGTCATTATTATTCCGTAGATGTTATTAAGACCTTTTATAATGTGTTGAATACATAAGAATTGTCATGTTATGATGTATCCAACAATCATTAAAACATTGTTTTTCAGAAAAACTCCCCCTCAAACTTTGACTCATTTAAAAAATGACACCAAATGTAGAATAATTATCTTGAAAAACAATATGAGGGATGGAGTGTTGAACACACAATTTTGAAAGATTTTGAATCGTCATTGAGAAATTCTTGAAAAATTGTGTTCAACTTTTTGAAAAACCAAATGTTAGAAGACTTCTCTTCTAACGCTAAGGATAAGCGCACTTATGCGTACACTCTCCTTTGTCGTTCGGGTCCGAGTTGCAATCTGAGAGTGATTACAAGTCATAGAGAAAAATAGAAATGACATGTTTTGAAAGCATTTGAAACTCCTATTCGAACTTCATTTACACGCCCGTGTCGATATTAATCAACATTTCTAGGTACATAAATGTTATCGATTCCAAGAGACATGTCGAGAAGAATATTTTTTGAAACATTTTCTGATTTTTTTATTTTGTATTTTCTTTTTGAAATTTTATATTTTTGTATTTTGTTTTTTATAAAAAATATTTACATGATGTTGACTCGCCATTGTTATGTGATGGTGAAAATAGTATTCCAAATCTTATCGTGATGTAGTAGGTTGATTGTCTGCGGAAAGTAGGAACGACTTTTGGAAACCTGCTTTGAACTTGCAGTTCATAGATGTGGTCGTGTGAATTCATGTTTGAATTGTTATGATCAAGAGTCATGTTATTCTTCAGATAAAAAAATTCTTGAAGCCCTGGTTTCTCAGATATTGTCTTTACAGCAACCAAACTCGGAAGAGTCCTTCCTTTGTAGGATTTAAAGATGTACCGGCATATATGTAAGTGTAATTGCACTGACATCAGAGTTTGTTTGCATTCATATTGTTAGTGATATCGTATTTGGAAACCATTTTAGGGTTCAATGTCACTTGGTTATGCTAGAGATGTGATATCTTTCCAGTACGGAACCACTAAGACCAACTGGTCTGAGAAATTTTACCGTGGTTTTCCACTAAGCACGATCTATGATTCATTGATTTAAATGCACAACGGGAAGTCTTTTTTATTGAAGACCTATTGTCTTTTTGGGTTTTATCTTTCTGGTTTCTTTGCAAAACTGTTTGCTTTAAGGGGTTATGTTTCTTTTTTTTGAGATGTCTTGTAGCTAAATCATCGTGAGTGGTTTTAACAACATTTAGATTCTCTTTCTTTGGCAAATATTGTGTAGTGACTGGTTTTGCAAAACAAATCGTCATTATTGACACACTTGGGAGGCAAACGTTGCTTGAAATTCTAGGTCGTTCAGACTTAAACGCAGTCAGTGTCTAACAAACTGATTTGGTTTCTATGTTGTGTAAACGGCTTCCCTAGATGACGATTTTGCCAATTAGTAGTTCACATTATTTCATGTTTATTTCCTTAACTTATTTTTTTATGATGCCAATGCAACCCTTTTCCTGAAGTTGAGCTTTGAATTTATCATTATTTGCAATCAAAGAAGTTGTGTGTTCTATGTTCTTAGCTCTCGTTGTCTTGATAGAATCAAACATTTCTTTGTAATGCCTTTTCAAAGTCTCATTTTCCTTAAGTAATTTAGCCACTTTATGTTCCAATTCGATGTTTATTGTTTCAATTACATCTATGTCATGTTTAACCTTGGCTTCATTACTTTTTACTTTCGAAAATTGACCATGTTGCCCTTCTTTTAAAGCTTGATTTTGATATTTAAGTTCAAGATTAAACACAATGTGCTTCATCTAAAAATCTTTTTGAAATTGGGCAACAGTCTTTTTGAGACAAATATTTTCAAATTCGAGGGATTGATTTGTGAGTTCAGTTGTCTGGTTATCATTTACATTAGCAGGCAAAGGACATGTGTCATGACATTGTTCAACATTCTGGTCAACCTCTCCTTCATTATTGAATTCAGGTTGCTCAGTATGTTGTTGTCCTGTAGCAAATACATTGATTTCAGCAGTCGTTTGTACCTCAGCCATTGGCTCTTCATCATATATGGGTTTGATATCTGCATCATCAGCATGTGCATCATTCCCTGATCTGCTGCTTGTATCTTGCTCTTTTAATGCTGTCCCACTGCTTTCTGTATCAACCAAGCTAGCATCCAATGCTTTACTCGAATCAACCTTATCCTCTGTTGTCTGCATTTGTCTTTCATTCACCCAGCTGTTATACTCTTGTTTATGCTTTGCTCTTTCATCAATCGACTTCTTAACAGATTCCATGTGTTGGATCAGTGTGTCACGGAATTCTGGAATCTCGAGTTGAGTGTATTGTAGAAAGTAGTTGCGTGTCATTACAACATATTCATCATCCATATACATCCGTGACTTGATGAACATCTAAAACTGTGTCTCGAGTACTTTAAAAGCAACCAGGATCCAATCTCTTGAAATTCATGTTTTTAAAGTTGTTTTTCTACTTGGTCCACGTTCAGGAACATTGTGCTTGTGAAAGTCTCTATATCTTGACCAAAGAGTGTCGCAAATGCACGTTTGAATCCAGACTCGGTTCGAGTTCCATTTAAGTTGTTGTTTGAAAGAAGCTTGAGGTGTGAATGAAGTTGTCAAAAAGATACCATGCAACTTTCTTTTGCTTTGTCTTGAATTTTTTGCATTTGTTGTTCTTCCAAATTAGAACACGAAGATAAAGTATCTTTCGTTTCCATTTTACCAAAAATTGTAAAGTGAAAATGATTTGTAGGAACTTAAGCAGATTTGTTGTGATTGAAGTTGTGGTAAAAAGAAAGCAATAAACGTTCACGGGATTTTACAAGTCTATGATTAAAACCGAGAAAAGAGTTGTGTCTTTCGCGGGATTTTACAAAATCAATAGAAAACCGTGAATGTTAACTGACATATTTCGCTTGAGAAAAAAATTGCATATTTCGCTTAATTAGAAAAATGCACATTTCGCTTGATCAATACATATTTCACTTGAAAAATGAAATGCATGTTTCGCTTGGTCTATTGCATATTTCGCTTGAAATTAAAACTTATTTCGCTTGAGCTCAATCTTGCATATTTCACTTGATGTTTAACATGTTTCGCTTGCTGTTTAACATATTCCGCTTGAACTTAATCTTGCATGTTTCGCTTGATAAACATATTTTGCTCGAGTGATAATTTTTTTTTGGCAGAGTGTCCTTTTATTTAATGTAATATTTCGCTTCAAACTTGAACCTGCATATTTTGCTTCGAATTAAACTTACATGTTTCGCTCAACCTGTTAACATATTCCGCTTGATGTCACTTTTGAGTGAGGACCACTTAAACTAACAAACAAGATGTCTTTATCTTGTGAAGCAAAATTTGTGGATCTTGGTTTCCCTTGTATGACCGGTTCGGACCACAAAAAGGATAAGCCAATCACAAATAAGCTTCGAAAATAAGCAACCGAAATAAGCTTGAAAATAAGCTCTAAATAAGCTCGAAAATCTTGAAAAATCTCTAAATAGCTCGAAAAATCTTGGAAAAAGTAAAAAAACGAAGCACTTGTTAGGACAATAGTAGGATGAGACCAAGTATAGCAAGGTGTAAACAAGCAAAACAAATAAGCCCCCAAAATTTTTTTGATTCGTGAGCTTATTATCCAAAATAAGCCATGAAAATTTGAGCTTATAACCACAAATGAAACACAAGAAGGTGTAGAACAAGTGAAGCAAGAAGTATAGAAGCAAAACGAACCAATAAGCCCTAAAAAAAATTAAGATTCGTGAGCTTATTGATGAAATAAGCCACGAAAATAAGCTTTTTGAGCTTATTGAACCACAAAACAACCACGATCCACCCGAGGCTCTGATACCAAATGGCGGTAACCCAAGAATCACTTCACTTCATTATGATGAACAAGAAAAGTAGGAAGAAACTAGGAAGAATGTAGAGAGAGAAATAAGAGAGAGAAAGTAGAGAAAATTAGGAGGGTTACTTGCAAAAATGAAAGTCTTACAAATGAACCAACCCACCTCACCTTCCTTGGTGAGGTGTATACGTATCAAAACTAAAAGGCTTTCATGCCTTTAGTAATTCTATGGGCCGGACTCGTGATTACTTGGGCTTTCGCCCGATACACGTGACCGGGTAGCTTACATTTAAGAGTCCGTTTACCCGTCTAGCCTATCATAACGTATATTAATTAATGACCGAGACGTAATATAATTAATGAACAAACTTTCATTGTTCGACTCAATATTTTGAGGCTAACACTAACAAATTCTAAACGTGAAAGCATTTTTTATACTTCTTTAAAAGAAATACGATTAACCAAATTTTGTCAACAAGAAGTGAACCCAATTCTTTATAAGTTGCATTTGAATTTTGAAATCTTTAAAATAAAAAAAATGAAAGATGTTTTTGACTCAACAGAAAATGATCTTAGTGAAACATGGAAGCAAAATGAACTTTTGAAAGATAAACTCAAGCATGAAATCAAATGTTGTGTGTTGTTGAGTCATGAGTGTGTCAACAATAATGTGCAAGATGAAATTGAAAAAATTAAGAGGTACTCCATTGAAATCCAAGAGGAAATGCAAAAACGAATAAACGTCCTTGAAAACGATGTTCAAATATGTCAAAAACAAAGTCTTGATTTCGAATTACAATTACAACATGAAAATGAAATTCAAAATTGTGAATCTTCTTTGAAAAATATTTGCAAAACCTCTTGGATATCAAAAATAGAAAAGCTTGAGAGTGAGAATATGTCTTTGGAATTTCAAGTACAATCTTTGATAAAGGAACGAGAAAATGTCAAATCAGAATATCAAAAACTTTTTGATTCAATCAAAACGACACGAACTTAAACTCAAGGTGAAATCAATGAATTGATTGATCATGTTAATCAAAAGACATATGCCTACGTGGATGTACGTGCACAAAACCAAGATCTTTTGATAATAATATCTGAGTTAAAAGATAAACTAAAAAATGTTGAAAAAGGTAAGTATGTGAATACTAAGTTTGACAAAGCTACTGTTTCTAATAAACTTCTTTGTGTCACACCATTAAATTAACAAGTTTTTCAAAAGAAAACTGTTGCTCCTAAAACAGAA
Source organism: Tanacetum coccineum (assembly GCA_026074375.1). Classification (NCBI taxonomy): domain Eukaryota; kingdom Viridiplantae; phylum Streptophyta; class Magnoliopsida; order Asterales; family Asteraceae; genus Tanacetum; species Tanacetum coccineum. The sequence continues at coordinate 50,717 of BQNB010015993.1, forward strand.
GAGAAATATATTTTGTCAAAAACAGTCACTTTATAGACTTCGCCTAACAAACAACAAGCTGTTGAAACAAACCAAAATGTCATAGCATCGGGAATGCACAAAGTTGAAAAGAAACATAGTACAAATACAAACAAAGCTAAGAGTGTTTTATATTCTAGAGGACTGAGAGCTACTTCTAGTGTTAGAAGACCATCGAATACAAATTCACCATTCAAGAATAGTGTCTTATCCAACACTAAGAATTCATCAAAGAAAGTACAAGTTTCTATTAGGACAAATAAAAATACATATGTTGTATCTAAGAATATTGTTTCAAACAAAAAGATTGTAACTAATACTGATGTTAAAAATGCTCTTAAGGCAAAGGATGTATTATTTGTTTCTTGTGCTAAAAATGTGCTTATCCCATGTCATGATAAATGTCTTGCGAATTATAAACTGAATGTGCCTTTGAAAATAAGAAGAGCCTTATTCACTACTTCTAGAATAGTAAAATCTAAGTTTGAAGATACTACTCTTGTAGTTTCAAAGACTAGGTTCTCTGCTAAGACTACACAATCTAAGTCTTTAGATACTACTACCGTAGTTTCCAAAACTAATTTTGCTGTAGTTACTCCCTTAAGTGCCAAAAATAAGGTCTCTAGTACTTTTACTTTGCGAGACAATTCTCTTAGCAACTATATGAAGAATAAAATATGAACTACTCGAATGTGGCAAAAGTGCTGGTTGGTCTCCTATTAAAACGACACCAAAAGTTATTAATAGTTATACTATTGTTAAGAAATCGGTTCCCGTTATGAAATGGGTAGTCAAATCATCAACTTGTCCATATGTAGTGTCTTCATGTGTTGCATGTAGTTCAAATCATTATGTGGATTGTTGATAGTGGTTGTTCAAAGTATATGACTAGTGATCGTTTACTGCTAGAAAGTTTCGTTGAGAAATTCATAGGTACGGTCCGCTTTGGGAATAATCATTTTGCAGCAATCACAGGCTATGGCGATTATATACAAGGCAACATTACTGTTTGTCATGTATATTATGTTGAAGGCCTAGGACACAATCTCTTCAGTGTAGGACAATTTTGGGACAGTGATCTAGAAGTTGCTTTTCGCTCAAAAACATGCTATGTGCAAAATCAGGAAGGAGATGATCTACTTACAGGAGCTCATGAATCCAATTTGTATACTATCTCCATTTTTGATATGGCTGCTTCTTCACCTATTTTTCTTATGTCCAAAGCCACTTCGACAAAGTCATGGTTATGGCACCGCAAACTCTCACATCTTAATTTCAGTACCATAAACGATCTTACCAAACATGACCTAGTTGATGGTCTTCTGAAATTCAAATACGGTAAAGATCACCTATGTTCTGCATGTAAGTGGGGAAAGAGCAAGATATCTTCTCATCCACCTAAAGTGGTTCCAAGTACTCATTCCAAGTTGGAATTGCTTTATATGGATTTATGCGGACCAATGCGGGTAGCATCGATCAACGAAAATAAGTATATTCTTGTGATCGTTGATGATTATTCTCGATTCACATGGGTCTATTTTCTTCACACAAAAGATGAGACTGCAGAGATCATTAAGAATTTCATTGCTCGAGTTCATTTGAATTACAATGCTAAAGTTCACAAGATTCAAACTGACAATGGCACTGAATTCAAAAACGCAACTCTTAAGGCTCATTATGAAAAGTTAGGCATTATGCAACAATTTTCGATTGCTCGAACGCCTCAACAAAATGGTGTTGTTGAAAGACGCAATCGTACTCTTGTTGAGGCTGCACGCACAATGCTTATTTTTTCACGATTACTAGAATTTCTTTACGCCGAGGTAGTTTCCACCGCTTGCTTTACTCAAAATCGGTCAATAATTCATACAAGGTACAATAAAACACCATATGAATTGATACAGACAGAAAACCAAATGTGGAGTACTTTTGTGTGTTTGGTTCATTGTGTTATCCAACAAATGACCAAGATGACCTTGGAAAGATGAAACCTAAAGCAGACATTGGAATCTTTATTGGATATTCAGAAACATCCAGAGGGTTTTGAATATATAATCGATGCACCAAAAAGATTATGGAAACCATCCATGTCAAGTTTGATGAGCTTACAGCTATGGCTTTTGAACATGACAGTTTAGAACCCGTTTCACAATGATTCATCAATGATGATTCATCAGCAGAATCCATGAATACTCTATCTAAAGAAGATTTAGATAATTTGTTTGGTCCAATGTACGAAGAATACTTTGAGAATAGATCTTCTGATGTGTCCATCAATTTCGCTGCACAACAAGTTCATAATCATGAAGACTCATCGTTGACATATTCAATCATCGTTAAAGAAAACGAGGCTCCTCCCATTGTAACTACATCTAAAGAAAAAACTTCTCCAATCTCCTTGAATGAGGCTGATGAATTCAATCAAGAAGACTCAGCAGAATTTGATTGTAATTGTCACACCCTGACAATGGCGGAAACTCAGGAATGCAACATAGTGATCAATCATAACACAAGATATAAAATAGAGAAAACTACATTGCATGTACACCAAGTGCTATGAAGACCATCAACTTTGAACAAACTCAAGTGATGTCCTAAATCGCAACTAAAATCCACAATCTCTTACAATTATTCATACGCCTACACAGGGGACCATAATCCAAACTTAATCCAAAACATCCAAATACTAGAATCAAACAACAAGCAAGCAAGACTTCAAATGAAATTCCACACGGGACACTTCTAAGTCTGCTATCAATCACCAAACTACTCTTCTTTCACTTCACCCAAAAGTTGTGCCAATATTTCAACAATGGACAATAGTGCTATATGACAGTGAATATATGCAAACAACCTTAGCATCACTGCTAATCAATAACCATATGTCACTTACGCACCTAAAGGGCCTACCAGCTAGAGCACTAATATTAGGGCAGGACCTCACACAAACTTGGGTAGGCGTACCAATCCGCTCTAATAATCACACACATACTTGGTAGGCGTACCCATCCGATCCAATAATCACACAATACTAGGTAGGCGTACCCATCCGATCCAATAATCACACAAATACTGGGTAGGCGTACCCATCCGATCCAAACAATCACATAATATTCACATAGCAGTCATAAGCACATATCTTGTCCCAAAAACAAAACCACATTTCGCACAGATCAATTTAAAACATTTCAAAACACATTTGAGTATCATTTTCCCCCAACAGAAAAAAACAGTAAAAAGTGGGGCTACGAGAACTCACCTCAAGCAAGTCTTTAGCTACCCAATCTCAATCATATAAGCAAATGCAACGACCCCCGCACACGACCTAGTCCATTTAATGTCCCAACTTAATCATCCAATTCCAAAACAATCTTCACGTTTGATGCATAGAGTTTAGACGCGTTGTACATTTTCCAAAACAATTTTAGTGGTGTGATGGTTGACGACTTACTTCCATAATCATATCAATCTCATTCCACGATAATACATACTTATACTATTTAGAGAAAATAGATAAGTAATATAAATATTTATAATTAATAATTATAAATACATCTCGACAAGTCCATTCGGTAAACCTTAGTCACATCAAAATAATCATTATACGATTGAAAATGAAACGTTTACTCATAATAAACACATTAGAGAAGGTTCGAGAAAAATTATATTTTTTGTCTTTTAGTGAATTTATTAAATAAATAAAATAATAAAATAATATTTTATTATTTAAAAATCAAAAATCATGTTTTTAACAAATTTTCTAAGTATAATTTTTTTACTAAATTTCGACATGTCCCGTACGTTTATACAACATTTTCCAAGGTTTCAAACCTTATTTTTATCAATTTTCACAAATTCGACACTTTTCGGCAAAATTCCAAAATCTCAATCTTTAATGCTTACCAACACGTTTTTCCCAAAATATCATTCAATATCACTTGTAAATACATTTCCACTTTCAAAAGTCCGTCAAAACTCTCATAACTACTAAATATCGTTTATTGGGCCTTAAGGCCCAACAAAGGTGCATTAGGACATTCATAAGTCCAAAATACGATCCAAGTCTAAAACCAAAGTCCATTTACATATATAAGTATATACTTATATGTAAAAATAATTCGGACCACAATAAGCCATCTCATTAAGCCGCGACTCAAATAGGCTTATTGGGCCGTGAGTCCATAAACTCCAAATTACGTATACTAAGATTTAAAATAAGCTATTAAGCTACGTATCGCTTTTAGTTTCTACCATAAGCCTCAAAAATAGTCCACAACATACGCTATAACACAAAAATAATCAAAATCACTTCCCTAGTGATTTTGAGAAATTTTCGTGGGCTTATAAGCCCATATAAGCCACAAAATAAGCTCAAAATAAGCTATACCAACTATTATAAAAAATAATCTATCTAGCAACGTATATTATTCAACCATCACGACCACAACATCAAAACTACAAAATTCCTCTTTTTTCCTTTTTACTATTCATGAACAAAACGCACCCTTTTTTAATCATTTCGCTTCCAAAAATCAATTTTCACGACGATCAACTTGTATAACTAACATCTATGCATCAAAATAAACCCAAAAGGACAAACGAAATTTAAATTTGAAAACTTATAAGAAAATCTTCAAAAATGTATATTTCGACACGAACCGGACAACCCAAACGTTGTTTAATGAATACCCAAACACTCGTATCAACCCGGAATATCACGTTCTCGATCAAAGTTGAAATCTTATGGTGGATGGTGGTGGTTTTAGGGGCGGACGAACCAACACACACACACACAAGTGTGTGATTTATTTTTTTGAAATAAAAATGAAAATGAAAGGAAGGACTAGTGTATGGCATATATGTGTACAAATGGGACAAGCTTGCTAAAAAAATGCCATGTTGTTCCCCTCTCTTGCTATGACCGGTCAAGGGATCCAAGGGAGTCTCGGGTCTTTCTTTTCGTGTCGAAATCAGTTTAAAGCTCGTAAAACTCAACCGTAAAATTTACCCCAAAGTTAATTAGCATTTTTATTCACTTTAAAAATACTTTTCCATTAACCTAGAGTATTTACACGACATATTTTCACTTTACACCCTTCAAAACTTATTTGGACATTAACAGACGTGTCGGTGGTGCAACTTTGATTTGTTTAATTGTTTTTATATGAATTTTTTGTTTAATGTTAAATATGTATTCACTTGGCATATTTGTAATTAATAAATTAAAAAATATTTTTGAAATTAAAGGAAGTGTATCCATAGTTTTTTGGCATTTCTTAAAATTCACATTCACGGGTCCAAACCACCCTGAATACACAAACACAATAATACCTTCCAAAAGGGATTATTAAACACAATAAACCACAATTCATCACATATCTCATAAAATTATCACCGTCAACACGGTACAAAATCTGAATAGACTGACAAAAGTCAAATAGTCAAAGGACTACTAATGAAATATTCAGAACACAATAAGGGCAAAGGTTACATTCTACCCCCTTAAAAGAATTTCGTCCCCAAAATTCAACTACTAACATTACTAAACAAATGCGGGTACTTAAATTTCATCTGATCTTTACGTTCCCACGTCAATTCCGGACCACATTTCGAATTCCATCAAACCTTGACGATGGCAATCCTACTACGCTTTAACTTTTTAAACTCTCTTTCTAAAATTTACATAGAGCTCTCAACAAAATACCAACTTAGTTACAACGTCGAATCCCCTCGTCTAAAGGTACTTTTAGTGTTGGATCATCCAAATACTTCTTAAGGTTCGACACGTGGAACGTGTCATGAACACCATTCAATTCCTCAGGAAAATCTAATCGATAGGCCAAAGGGCCTACTTTCTCAATAATATCAAACGTCCAACAAACCTAGGTGCTATAACTTTCGCTTTCTTACCCAAAGCGTAACCACACCTTTCTTCTAATGCGACACTTTTGACAAGGACATAGTCCACCTACAACAAACCTACACTAACACTAAAGGATTCCTCCCTCTTATCAGCATAACTTTTCTAATGATCACGCACAGCCTTAAGTCTATCCTTAATCTGCGTGACCTTCTCAGTAGTCTCTTGCACTAACTCAGGTCCTATCAACTGACCTTCTACAACCGCGTCCTACATAATTGGCGAACGACACTTTTTACCATACAATGCATCAAACGGAGCACCAGTCACATACTAAATAGATAACTTATGTTAAACGAAAACTACACAACCAATGAAAAATGAACATCCCGAACTTCCTCCGAATGCCAGACGCACGCATTAACATTTCTCCAAATCTAAATAGCACGCTTCACTCTGACCATCGGTCTAAGGGTGATAAGCCGTACTTATATCTAAACGAGTCCCTAATGCCTCTTGCATTGATTGCCAAAACCTTGATGTGAAACGACTATCATGATATAATATGATCAAGATTGGCACACCATGTCTAGCAACTATTTCATTCAAATACAATCTAGCCAACCTTTCCATCTTATAATCCTCACGCATAGGTAGAAAATGAGCAGACTTAGTCAATCGGTCCACAATGACCCAGATTATGTCATGCCCACCACAGTCCTCGGCACTTAGTCCCAAAATCCTAAGCTATCCCTCCTATTTCCATACAGAATCTAGGTTGCTGAGCAAGCCCATGGCCTTTGATGCTCAGACTTAACCTTCAAACAAGTCAAACATTTACTAACATACTCAGCTATATCCTTTTTCATTCCAGGCCATCAATACCTATCTCTCAAATCATAGTACATCTTATCAGCTCCTGGTGTACAGAGTACTTCGACTTATAGGCTTCATCCATTATCAAGGTTTTCACATCACCTTTTAAAGGTACCCATATTCGATCCAGGTAGTACAACATTCCATCACTTCTTTGTTCTATCATCTCATCTAAACCTTTCTGCAATCCTGCAAACTCATCCATAGCCTCCTTCTGAGCCGCTAGTAACTTATCTTTGATACTCGACTGAAGGATCATATTCATAGCTCTAACTCTCTTAGGCTTTACTCTTTCCTTCCTACTTAGAGGGTGCATCATTCACCACATCGCCTACAGAATGGTAGAATTTCACAGTCATAATCACTAAACAACTCTATCCAGCGACGCTGTCACATATTCAACTCTTTCTGACTAAAAATTTGCTAAAGACTCTTATGATCCGTATAGATAACACTCTTTGTCCCATACAGATAATGTCTCCAGATCTTAAGTGCAAACACAACCGCACCCAACTCTAAATCATGGGTAGTATAATTCTTCTCATGAATTTTCAACTGCCTAGACGCATAGGCTATCACCTTACCTCTTAACAATAACTCACAGCCTATTCCTATCCTGACGCATCACAAATATAACCACAAAGTCTCCCGGTCCATCAGGGAGAGCTAGAATAGGCGCATTACACAACTTATCCTATAAGGTCTGAAATTCCAATTCATGTTCCTCACCCCAATCGAAAGTCTTACTTTTCTGAGTCAAGATAGTAAGAGACTTATCTATCTTAGAAAAGTTCTCAATGAACCTATGGTAATACCTAACCAATCCTAAGAACGAATGAAACCTCATAGAGAAGTTTCTAGCGGCTTTCAATTCTCACCAACGAACTTCAATCTTACTAGGTCCACATGAATTCTATTATCCATTCCTCACAGTTTTCTCCATTTTTAGACATTTCAAGACTAAACGTTAAAAAGTTCTACATCTCCTCTTTAGTCTTAAGATTAGATTAAGATACTTCTATGAACACTATCACAAACTTATTAAGATATGGCCTACAAACTCGATACGCGAGCGACCACAACCATAAATATTGCTGTTAATTAGTCAGACCAAAGGCATTACAGTGAACTCGAAATGTCCGTAACGATTCTAAAAGAGCAGTCTTTGGTAAGTCATCCTCGTGGCACTCGTCAGTGATGGTATCTAGACCTAAGAACTATCTTCGAGAAAAACTGAGAACCCTTGCATTATGATCAATAATCATCAATTATCTAGGAAGTGATAACGAGTTCCATTAACAGTCAACTTGTTCAATATCTATAATCAAGCACATCCTAAAAGAACCTCATTCATTTCTAACAAAAAATAACGCGCTCCCCAAGCACGAACTTGCCGAAATAAAACCTTTGTCTCCGGAGTTCCTTGAGTTGTCTTGACAACTCCTCCATTTCAGAAGGTGCCAAACGATAGGGAGACTTGGCTACCAGTCATTGCTCCGGGTGACTAAATCTGAAACTCAATTTCCTAAATAGGTGGTAATCTAGATAGATCATCTGGGAATACCTTAGGAAAATCTCTAACTACAACAATCTCTTCTTATTTCTTATCACTAGCCTTAGCACTCATCAACAATCTCGCTTTCTCTTTCGGTCTCTCTCCCACTACTCTAAGCACCTTGCCATCCGGTAGTGGTATCCTCGCTACCTTCTCATGGCAAATTCTCAGCCTTATAATTAGACAACCAGTCCATACCTATAATCACATCAAAACTCCCATGTCTAAAAGGTATCAAGTCGATGTCAAATACATGACCCTTGATTTCCAGTTTGTAACCCTTAATAACCTTATCAATCTCTACTAGCTGCCCGCTAGTCGGCACCAGAGTCAAATAGGTAGTGGCAAAATGATTGTTCAAAGTAAACATACCTGTCACAATGTTCGGATCCTGGCGAGCTTCCTCTGCTCCCAACATGAATGCCCTACCCCTAGCCTGGTTCCCTTGGTTTCCACAACCCTGACCCCCGTTATTAGCAGTAACTTGATTTGGACGATTTTCTTTCGAGCCTCGTGCCCTATTCAATCTAGGATAAGCTGTCTTGACATGGTCGGTACTACCACACTCATAACATGCCCTAACAGTTGGGTTTCTAGCATTGACAAGATTCACATTCCTTGGCACACATCTATAATCCCTCGCCAAATAACCCGGGTGGTTACAGTTGAAGCATGTTACGTCAAGGTCCACCCGTGTGGGCTGTTAAAGTTGCATGTGGTAACCTTAGGCCAAGTACCCATATTCTCTCTTCCTAAAGGGTTCACAGTAGTAGCAAAAGCATTCATAGTCCTAGTCCTCTTATTATCACCCTTTCACTCTTATCCTTGCTAGGTTCCCCCACATTACCCCTCTTCTCAATCTTCTTAATTGATCCATTCCTAATAGCCTCATCAGTTAGTGTACCAGAAATTTGCACATAAACAATAAATGTCCTATTATTGATATACTTGGCTACCAATTGCTTGCCAACCACCCCACGGATCTGTGAGCAAGGCATACACAAAAACCTCTTAATCATCCTACACGGCATTAGATACCAAAATAAGGAACTAATCCTCCGCCAACATCTAAGGATTATTAATTACAATAAACCTCTAATCATCACATATCTCATAAAATCACCACCGTCAACACGGTACAAAAATCTGAATAAACTAACAAAGTCAAATAGTCAAAGGACTATAAATGAAATATTCAGAACACAAAAAGGGCAAGGGTTATATGCTACCCCCCTTAAAAGAATTTCGTCCCCGAAATTCAACTACTAACATTACTAAACAAATGCGGGTACTTCAATTTCATCTGATCTTCACGTTCCCACGTGAATTCAGGACCACGTTTCGAATTCCACCAAACCTTGAAGATGGCAATCCTACTACGCTTCAACTTCTTAAACTCTCTTTCCAAAACTTCCACTGGTTCTTCCACAAAATTTAACTTAGCATCAACTCAAATCTCATCCAAGGGCACTTTCAGTTTTGGATCAGGCAAACACTTCTTAAGGTTCGACACGTGGAACGTGTCATGAACACAATTCAATTCCTCAGGCAAATCTAACCGATAGGCCACAGGGCCTATTTTCTCAATAATCTTAAACGGTCTAACAAACCTAGGTGCTAACTTCCCTTTCTTCCCAAAGCGTACCACACCTTTCCAAGGAGACACTTTGAGCAAGACATAGTCACCTACACTAAACTCTAGAGGCTTCGTCCTCTTATCAGCATAGCTTTTATAACGATCACGCGCAGCCTTAAGTCTATCCTTAATCTGCGAGATCTTCTCAACAGTCTCTTGCACTAACTCAGGTCCTATCAACCGACATTCTCCAACCTCAGCCCACATAATTGGCGAAACGACACTTTTTACCATACAATGCCTCAAACGGAGCACATCTCACACTAGAATGATAACTATTGTTATACGAAAACTCAACCAACGGAAGATGAACATCCCAACTTCCTCCGAAGTCTAGGACGCATGCTCTAAGCATGTCTTCCAAAGTCTGAATAGTATGCTCACTCTGACCATCGATCTGAGGGTGATAAGCCGTACTCATGTCTAAACGAGTTCCCAATGCCTCTTGGATTGACTGCCAAAACCTCGATGTGAAACGACTATCACAATCTGATATAATCGAGATCGGCACACCATGTCTAGCAACTATCTCATTCAAATACAATCTGGCCAACCTTTCCATCTTATAATCCTCACGTATATGTAGAAAATAAGCAGACTTAGTCAACCAGTCCATAATGACCCAGATTATGTCATGCCCACTACTAGTCCTAGGCAATTTAGTCACAAAATCCATAGATATCCCTTCTTATTTCCATACGGGAATCTCAGGTTACTGGAGCAAGCCAGATGGCCTTTAATGCTTAGCCTTAATCTTTAAACAAGTCAAACACTTACTAACATACTCAACTATATCCTTTTTCATTCCAGGCTACCAATACCTATCTCTCAAATCATAATACATCTTATCAGCCCCTGGTTGTATAGAGTACTTCGACTTATGGGCTTCATCCATTATCAGGGTTCTCACCTCCCCCTTCAATGGTACCCATATTCGATCCAGGTAGTACAAAGTTTCATCACTTCTCTGTTCTATCATCTCATCTAAATCTTTCTGCAATCCTGCAAATTTATTCACAACCTCCTTTTGAGTCGCCAGTATCATATCCTTGATACTCGACTGAAGGGTCATATTCATAGCTCTAACTCTCTTAGGCTTTACTCTTTCCTTCCTACTTAGAAAATTAGCCACCACATTCGCCTTACCAGGATGGTAGCGAATTTCACAATCATAATCACTAAACAACTCTATCCAGTGACGCTGTCGCATATTCAACTCTTTCTGACTAAAGATATGTTGAAGACTCTTATGATCTATATAGATGACACTCTTTGTCCCATACAAATAATTTCTCTAGATCTTAAGTGCAAACACAACCGCACCCAGCTCTAAATCATGGGTAGTATAATTCTTCTCATGAATTTTCAACTGCCTAGACGCATAGACTATCACCTTACCTCTTTGCATTAACATACAGCCTAGTCCTATCCCGGACGCATCACAATATACCACAAAATCTTTCGGTCCATCAGGGAAAGCTAGAACAGGCGCATTACACAACTTATCCTTCAAGGTCTGAAATGCCAATTCTTGTTCCTCACCCTAATCGAAAGTCTTACTTTTCCAAGTCAAGATAGTAAGAGGCTTAGCTATCTTAGAAAAGTTTTCAATGAACCTACGGTAATACCCAGCCAATCCTAAGAACGAACGAACCTCTGTCGGAGTTCTAGGGACTTTCCAATTCTTAACAACTTCAATCTTACGAAGGCCCACATGAATTCCATTACCATTTATCACATGTCCAAGAAACGACTTACTTCGACAAGTCCATTCGGTAAACCTTAGTCACTTCAAAATAATCATTATACGGTTGAAAATGAAATGTTTACTCATAATAAACACATCAGAGAAGGTTCGAGAAAAAGTATATTTTTTGTCTTTTAGTGAATTTATCAAATAAATAAAATAATAAAATAATATTTTATTATTTAAAAATCAAAAATCACGTTTTTAAGAAAATTTCTAAGTATAAACTTTTTACGAAATTTCGACATGACCCGTACGTTTATACAACGTTTTCCAAGGTTTCAAACCTTATTTTCATCAATTTTCACAAATTCGACACTTTTCGGCAAAATTCCAAAGTCTCAATCTTTAATGCTTACCAACACGTATTTCCTAAAATATCATTCAATACCACTTGTAAATACATTTCCACTTTCAAAAGTCCGTCAAAACTCTCATAACTACTAAATATCGCTTATTGGGTCTTAAGGCCCAACAAGGGTCCATTAGGACATTCATAAGTCCAAAATACGATCCAAGTCTAAAACCAGAGTCCATTTACATATATAAATATATAGTTATATGTAAAAATAATTCGGACCACAATAAGCCTTCCCATTAAGCCGCAGCTCAAATAGACTTATTGGGTAGTGAGTCCATAAACTCCAAATTACGTATATTAAGCTTTAAAATAAGCTATTAAGCTACGTATTGCTTTTGGTTTCTACTATAAGCCTCAAAATAGTCCATAACATACGCTATAACAAAAAAAAAATCAAAATAAATTCCATAGTGATTTTGAGAAATTTTTGTGGGCTTATAAGCCCATATAAGCCACGAAATAAGCTCAAAAGAAGCTATACAAGCTATTATCAAAAACAAGCTATCTAGCAACGTATACTATTCAACCATCACGACCACAACATCAAAACTAAAAAATCCCTCTTTTTCCTTTTTACTATTCATAAACCAAACACACCCTTTTTAAATCATTTCGCTTCCAAAAATCAATTTTCACGACGATCAACTTGTACAACTAACATCTATGCATCAAAATAAACCCAAAAGGACAAACGAAATTTAAATTTAATAACTTACAAGAAAATCTTTAAAGATGTATATTTCAACACGAACCGGACAACCCAAACGTTGTTTAATGAATACCCAAACACTCGTATCAACCTGGAATATCACGTTCTCGATCAAAGTTGAAATCTTATGGTGGTGGTTTTAGGGGCGGACGAACCAACACACACACACACACACACACACACACACAAGTGTGTGTTTTATTTTTTTAAAATAAAAATGAAAATGAAAGGAAGGACTAATGTATGGCATATATGTGTACAAATGGGACAAGCTTGCTAAAAAAATGCCATGTTGTTCCCCTCTCTTGCTATGACCGGTCAAGGGATCCAAAGGAGTCCCAGGTCTTTCTTTTCATGTCAAAATCACTTAAAAGCTCGTAAAACTCAACCGTAAAATTTACCCCAAAGTTAATTAGCATTTTTATTCACTTTAAAAATACTTTTCCATTAACCTAGAGTATTTACATGACATATTTTCACTTTACACCCTTCAAAACTAATTTGGACATTAACGGACGTGTCGGACTCGTTTTTCGGCATTTCTTTCAAATTCACGGGTCAAACCACCCGAAATACATATAACACAATAATACCTTCCAAAAAGGATTATTAATCACAATAAACCTCAAATCATCACATATCTCATGAAATCACCACCGTCAACACGGTACAAAACTTTAAATAAACTAACAAAGTCAAATAGTTAAATTACTACGTTGCAAACTCCATATCATGCTCCAAACTTTTCTGAAACCGAATCATCAACAGCATTAGATCCATCAAATATGCATAAGTTCCACCAAGTACAACCCTCAACACACAATTACACAAAATCTCATCCTTTGGAACAAGTAATTGGTGACCCATCCAAACCTATGATGACTCGAAATAGACTTCAGACTGACTCTGAATTATGCATGTATGCATTAACTGTCAGCACCCTTGAACCAAAGAACATTAAAGAAGCCATGTCAGATCACAGTTGGATAGAATCAATGCAAGATAAGCTGCATCAATTCGAGAGACTATATGTTTGGGAACTAGTTCATAGACCAGATAGAAAGAATATTATTGTCGTCAAATGGCTCTGGAAGAATAAAAGTGATGCATAAAATATTGTTATTCGAAACAAATCTCGTCTTGTTGTGAAGGGTTAAAAGCAAGAAGAAGGCATAGATTTTGAGGAATCCTTTGCTCCTGTTGCTCGTCTTGAAGCCGTTCGAAAGTTCATTGCTTTTGTTGCACATAAAAATATTACAATCTTTCAGATGGATGTTAAGATTGCATTTCTTAATGGTCCATTGAAAGAGGAAGTTTATGTTAGCCAACCTGATGGATATGTCGATCCAGACTTTCTAGACCATGTCTACAGGTTGAAGAAAGCTCTATACGATCTCAAACAGGCTCCACGAGCATGGTATGACAAATTGTCTTCATTCCTGATTGAACACCATTTTACTAAAGGTATTGTTGACCCGAATTTGTTTACACGACGTTACGGAGGAACATCTACATTGTCCAAGGGAAATACAGATGCGATGAGACATCATTTTTAAAGGTCTAACAAATCTAAGATTTTTCAAACGATTTGCAACTTATAAGAATAACTTTTGAAATGGTCTGTGATGGGTGAACTAAAAAAGTTCTTTCTTGGACTTCAAGAGTTCATCAATTCAACCTTCAAGCATATTTCATTAGTCAGTCACAATACGCCATTAGCGTTTTTTAAAGAAACATGTATGGATTAATGTGTCTTCTCCAAGAGCACAAACTATGACGCCCTGAGAGACTGGATGCTGATTTACAAGGTACTCCTACTGATCAAACGACTTGTCGTTAAATGATTGGAGGGCTCATGTATCTAACAGCCAGTCGACCAGATATTGCTTTTGCCACCTTGTTTGTGTTTGTTATCAAGCACGTCCTATGGTCAAACACCTCAAAGAGGTTAAGTGGATCTTTCACTACCTAAGACAGTCCTATAATATGGGCCTATGGTATCCAATGGATTCTGGGTTTGAACTAATTGCATATTCAGACGCAGACCATGCAGGATGTAAAGACGATTGCAAAAGCACTTCAGGAGGCATACAATTTCTAGGTGAAAAGCTCATGAGCTGGAGTTCTAAAAAGCAAGATTATACTGCGATGTCAACAGCTAAAGCTGAATATGTATCATTGTCTGCGTGTTGTGCACAAGTCATCTAGATGCGAACATAATTACTAGACTATGGATACAAGTACAACAAAATACCGATGTATTGCGATTCAAAGAGCAATATCGCTATCTCATGCAATCCGGTTCAACATTCGCGTAAAAAACACATAGACATCCGGTATCATTTTATTAAAGAACACGTTGAAAAAGGAACGGTAGAATTATACTTTGTCGGAACTGAATACCAACTTGCGGATCTATTTACTAAATCTCTTCCTAAAGAACGCTTTGAGTACTTAGTTAATCGCATTGGTATGAGATGTAGGACTCCAACACAGTTACAAAGTCTGGCAAATTTATCTTCTTGAAAAAGATCATACATCAAAATTGTAAATAAATTTTTCAAAAACAAAATATAAAATTGAAAATACAATAACTCAAAAAGATTTTCTTGATGTTTTTCAAAATCAAAAACAAAATAAAAATTGAAAAATATAAAAATCCAAAAAGATTTTCTTGATGTTTTTCAAAAATAAAAATCAAATACAAAAATAAATATATAAAAGCACAAAAACATAATTTAATCAAAACCGCATGTCTTCTCATTACAATCAAATTCATGATTCGATATTTTCATCATAATTGTTTTCAATGTATATACGGGATCATGATCTGAGGGGGGTTATCTTGATAAAAAAAATGTGTTCTCATTGTCAAAACATGTGTTTTTTTGTAAATCCCATTCACGTACATCACCTGAATTTTATTTGAAAAATTAACAATTGATTTTAAAATGCAATAAAAACAATGATCTCTTGAATATTTGATAGCTTTTAAATAAAATGATATATTTTTGAGGTGGAGTTTTTCATTTTTTGTGAATATGTGGACTTTGAAAAAGAAAAAATTCATTATCATACAAACTGTGCAAAGGGATCATACTCCAAGGGGGAGTTTTTGAAATTTTTGTTAATAAAATTCGGTATCAAAAACTACAAGGGCCAAATCTGTCATTTTTTAAACAAAATTTCAGAAAGAAAAGCTATAAAGACTGAAAGTGTCACTTTCCAAACTTTCAAATTCGGACGGTATAAATAGGAAATTAAATTTCATTTCTTATTTTTCTTATTTCTGAATTTGTTATCGAAAAAGAAGAAGAGATCTAAGATTATCACAAGATCGTGATTTTGAGTTCATAACAACGACCACAGTCTCTTTCTCTTCTCAAACGTAAGTGTTTTTAAGTATAACAAGTTTTGAAAAAATGTTTTGACGATGTTCTTGAGATCGAATTTAAATTCGATAACAATTAGGGTTTTTGAAATTGGGGTTTTTGAAAATCAATGATAGAGTAAGACTTATTGATAATAATAATAGCGTTTGTACATGATTAGTTGAGATATATACTGGTTAAACTCTTAAAATCTTAAATTCGATACGCTGGACAAAATTCAGAAGTATTCAAAGTTTGTCAAAATTGGTATAAACTTGAATTTGTGACTAATATTGGTTAAAATGGACTCATTAAAGTTTAAAAGGATTAATAAGATCGATTTTGATGTTAATAATTGGCAAGGAATTTATTTTCGACAAGTGAAACTTGAAAAGATCAAATTTGAAAGAGTCAAATTCGGAAGAGTCAAAATTCAAAAGAGTCAAACATTGAAAATTCAAAACTTATTTTCGAAAGTTTCGAATTTGTTGATTGGTATGTGCTTAATTACACATACCATTTTCCATTAAATCCGGACTTAAATGACAAAAAACGTACCCAAAAATACATTGTATGTGTATGTATTCACTTATCTTGTGTAGGAAACGGATATCCGAGAAAAGGACGAAAAATCAATCAAAAAACAGACAAAAACGAGCAGGGAATGGAAAAGCGTGAAAAGACAATGTCAAAGCCGAAACCAAAGAAATATTAAATGGGCCCACCCGTAACCATCTAATGGGCCGGGTCAGCCCATTTAATTATTGTATGAAGACAAATTCAATGAAAAAGGCCCAATCTCTTTAATACATTACACGACCTAAACTGTTTGATAAAGGCCCAACAATCCCACATTTTACGGCCTGTTAGTCCTCTTGGGACCATCTGTGCAATGACACACATCATACTCTATGGACCTTTCTTGCAAATCCTTCTTATACTTTATATCACACAAGGACTGAAGTTGAAAACAAATATAACACATTGAGGGACCATAATTGCCATATCCCCCAAACTTTACCCTGTTAAACAATCAAAACAGAACAACCCTTCCCGCCAAACACAAACCTGACCCACTGTTCATTATCCCTGTCCCCCCTCCTCGTTTACTGTTCACCCTAGCCAAACCTGTCACTTTCCCCTCCTATCCCCACCTCATATGCATCCAAGTCCACGCTGGCAATCCAAGAGACTATCATTGGCCAAAAATTCAAGGGTTAAGATGAATCGGATTGGGCACCAAGAATTATCAATGGCCAAGATTAACCAAGGCTTATACCTCACACAACAAACACACTCTTGAAGCCTCTCAGAGAACTAGCACAAGTGAAGCTCAAGACTTAGGCTTTTTAGTATAAATAGACTAGTATGTAGCTTATGTAAAGGGTCGAATTTTTGTGTTAAGAGTCAAAAACTTGTAAACCAAAGTTTGTACCATTTCAATATATTGCATTTTAAATTAATAGTCATTTAAATTCTGTCTTTTAAATTATTTGTCATTTACTTTTATGCAAATTTAAGTTTTCCTTACATATTGCCATTTAAGCTTGTATTGTCTTTTAATCCTGTTGTTTAAGCTCATATAAAAGCTTTTAAGTCATTGAAAGCCTTTATATAAGCCTCTTTCATTTTCTGTCAAAAAAGTCAAAAATCCAAGAAAAATCACAAAAAGAAATCAAAAGGAGCAAGGTACATAAGGGATGGCCTTGGTTTAGTGCCTCATGGGAGGCTATAGGGTTTGTATTTAAGCTGTTGAGAGCTTAATATCATTGCCTTAAGCATTGGACCTCTTGTGAGTTCTCTTTTAAATTTTTTGCTTATTTTCACTGTAGCTTGCTTATTTTGAGCTGATTGTTGCTTATCTTGCTTGTTTCTGCTTGTTTATGCTTATTTGACTGTTTTTGTAGCTTACATGTCATCTGTTTGAATTTATGCTTGAAACTGCCCCTATTTGCCTTGTAAACTGCCTATATTTCATTTGCTTATCATAGTGCTTATTGTTGTTTGCTACTTGCTCATTTAGCTTAATATTGAATGCTTATAATCTGTTTTCCAGAATTCCTTGCTTGAATCTGTCCAAAACAGCCTTAAAATTTGATTTTGACATTTAAGGGGGTGTTTGGGTCAAGGGTGAAAACGGGTCAATTTGGTTAAAAAAAACCTTTTGGGTTACCTAGTCAACTTTACCAAGCCTATTTGAGTGGATTTACTCAGTTTTTAAAAAGTTTTATGGTCTTTGAGTTTGTTTTAAGCTTTTTCCTACTTGGTTTTCAAAACTGTGGTGACATAACAGTTTTCATTAACTTGTTTGATTAGGCCTTCAAATTTCATCTTTTTAGTGTAGTTATTAGTGTCAAATGCAATAGTGTAAAGTACCTTTTAGTTTACTTTTGTCCAAGTTAAAAACTGTCAATTCATTTTTTTTAGTTTTAAAGATCCTTTTTCAATTTCACATTTAGGTAAGTTAAAATTGTTTTTAGCTTAGTTTAACTTTGAGACTTATTTTTCTAGCTTATTGATAAGCCTGCACAAGTTTTTTTTCCTTCAAAATGCAAACTAAACTCAGCATGTGCTGAGTGTGCCCCCCATTTTCATCAAGCTTTTTAGTTGCTTAATTGGTTTTCAAATTATTTTTTGTTCTTTGCTTTTTTAGAAAGCCCATAAGCTAGGCTTTAAGCTAGCACAAGCCCCAAAGCTATAAGGATTCTTTTAGGGCTTAAAAATAAGCCCTAAAGGTATCCCCTTAGGCTGTTAGGTCTGCCAGTTTTAGCACCCCTTGTTAATTAGCTTATTTAGCCTTTTTGCTTAATGTCACTTGCTTATTTTGTTTGAATTTGCTTTTTAAGTGTAGTTTTCCATCTGTATTTGCTTATTTAGTCATTTGCCTAGCTTATTTGTCCTAGAAATAGCCAACAGTTAAGCCATTTGGCCTTTGGTGTGAAAAGCTCATATCTGCCCATTTAGTTGCTTATTTCCCTGCTTAATTTTCAGTTTCATAAAAAGTTGTCTTTTTTAAGCTTGCTTATTTT
Source organism: Tanacetum coccineum (assembly GCA_026074375.1). NCBI lineage: Eukaryota > Viridiplantae > Streptophyta > Magnoliopsida > Asterales > Asteraceae > Tanacetum > Tanacetum coccineum. The sequence goes on from BQNB010015993.1 coordinate 69,879, forward strand.
TGAGTGTTTTACAAGTGTGTAAAAAGAAAAATTAAAAAAAAGTTTTATAAAAAGAGATAGGCCAAGGGTCGAACCCTGGACCTCCCCCTTTGCACACACGACACACCACAAACACACACTAACCACTTTGCTACAATAGCTCATCCAGTTTTATTTGCACCATCAATTCTTTTATCCCTTTCTTTCAGTTTTGCATATAAGCCCTTAAAGAGCTTATTTCTGCTTATTTATAAGCCAAATTTTCTTCCTTTTATTTTTCATTAAACCAGCTTTCTTTTAGCTAATTTCCGTAATTTTTTTAGATTTTTCCCAATTAATTTACTATTTTTGATCATTTATTTTCTTTTAAACAGTTTTTTAATTATTAAAAATTAAATAAAAATCAAAAAAATATAATTCTTTTTTAGAAAATTTTATTTTATCATTTTGCATCTAGGAAAATTATTTTTGCATTTGTAGGGTTATTTTTGCAAAATTTCGTTTTTTAAAGAACGGGTTTCGAACTCCGTTCTCGTTTTTAGGTTTTAATCACTTTTGGCTTTCGTTTTTAGTTTTCCTTTAATCGTTTTTGCATTTTATTCGTAGAATTAGTTTCCAAATAGAAAAATCTTCTTAATCCCATTCAAACGCGCGATCACAAACGTTCTCGATTTTCAATTTGCACCTCGACGGGAAGAACGACCCGGGGGATTTTTGATCTTACTTTGGATAAAAGTAATCGATTTGAATCTCTCGGAATACTTATCGTACTATATTTGAATTATAATTTTGAAATTATCCTTATATATTTATTATAATTTATATATACAAAAAGGTTAGTTTTAAGAGTTATCAGTAAGTCCTATAGTCTCTATTACATTTGTTGAACAGTTTTGGATGTCTTCTAAATCCAAACTAATCAACAATGTTAGGTATATTACTGCCAAAGTAGCTGGCAAGCCTGTATCTATCTCAAAGGCATCAATAAGAAGTGATCTTCTTTTTGATGATGATGATGGGATAGATTCTTTACCAAATCAGGTTATATTTGATGATATTCAGCTAATGAGGTATGAGAGGGACCTGACTGTCTTAACATTTAACAAAGCCCTGTTTTCACCCCTGTGGAGATTTCTTTTTCATACCATGAATCACTGCATAAGTTCTAAAAGCACTTCTTAGGATCAAATTCCCACTAATATTGCCACAGCAGTAATTTGCTTAACCACGAATCAGAAATATAATTTTTCTAAATTAATTTTTGATGGTACGATGCGACACTTGGATGCAAAGAAAAAGTTTGTTATGTATCCAAGATTTATTTCAGTCTTTTTGAATAAACAGTTAAAGAATGTGCATGTGCCCTTAGACCATTTCCCTATTAATGCTTTAACTAGTAAAGTTTTCTCTTTTATGGTTAAAAAGGGAAAACATTTTTCAGGGAATGTTACACCTTTGTTTGATTCCATGTTGGTTCCACCAACTGAGGATGACGGTGACACTTTAGAAAGACAATCTGAGCCTCAACCCATACCCTCTCCTCCTCACCTAAGTGAAGCCCATGTTGAACCTCAGTCTGACCCATCACCCAGACCTTCACCTACTGCTCATATTCCTGATTCTATTCCAGAGGGGTCTGGTGGGAATCATGAAGGTCAATCATCCAGTGATAGATCCCTTTCAGGGAATGTGGGTGGCATGACACTCCAAAGTGTGTATGATCTTTGTATCTCCTTGTGTACACATGTTACAGATCAAGCCAAATAAATTAAACACTTGAAGGCACAGATCAAGAAGCTTAAGAAGAAAGCCAACCCTGTTACACACACCACAGAGCTTGGATGAAGAGTGTATCTATGAAGCAAAGATTGGCAGGAAAGAAAACCTTGAAGAAATAGTAGATACAAAAGGAGTTTGTATCCAAACAGGGGAGGAAATCTGCCAAGGCTGAACCTACAGTCCATAAAGATCCAGCTTTTGATGAGCTTGATGATGATGCAATGGACTATATGGAGACTGAGGATGCTCAAGATACGGGGAGGACAAGCTATGTGGTGCATGAAGAGAAGGAAAGTGCAGAAAAAGTTAGTACTAACAAGCCTAAAGATAGTACCGACAAACCAGATGAAGGTACTGACAAGCCAAAAGTTAGTACTGACAAGGAAGAAGTTAGAACCGACAGACCAAATGTAGGTAAAAGAAATTTAAGCAGCTTGTTAGGGATGAAGAGGTGGCCAGAAAGGTGCAAGAGGATTGGGAAGCAGAAGAAGAAGTGAAAAAGTTAGCTGAGAAAGAAGCTACAAAGGCTGCACTCTCTAATGAAAATGATTTCATTCAGGAAAGACTTAATGCTGACAATATACTTGCTGAAAACTTCAAGAGGAAGAGAGAGAAATGTATACTATTGAGCAGAGAGCAAAATTTCTTCATGACACCATTGTTGCCCAAAA
>BQNB010015994.1:0-49953 GCA_026074375.1 Tanacetum coccineum
GGCCTACCAGCTGGAGCACTAAAATTAGGGCAGGACCACACACAAACCTGGGTAGGCGTACCCATCCGCTCTAATAATCACAGAAATACTGGGTAGGCGTACCCATCCAATCTAATAATCTCACAACACTGGGTAGGCATACCCATCCGATCCAAACAATCATGCATAATATTCACATAGCAGTTATAAGCACATATCTTGTCCCAAAAACAAAACCACATTTCGCACATAACAATTCAAAACATTTCAAAACACATTTGAGTATCATTTTCCCCCAACGGAAAAATAGTAAAAAGTGGGGCTACGAGAACTCACCTTAAGCATGTCTTTAGCTACCCAATCTCAATCACACAAGCAAATGCAACGACGCCCGCACACGACCTAGTCCAGTTAATCTCCCAATTTAATCATCCAATTCCAAAACAATATTTACGTTTGATGCATAGAGTTTAGACACGTTGTACAATTTCCCAAAACAGTTTTTGGTGGTTGACAAATTATCTCCACAATCATATCAATCTCATTCTCTGATAATACATACTTATACTATTTAGCGTAAATAGATAAGTAATATAATAAATATTTATAATTATTAATTATAATTATATCTCGACAAGTCCATTCGGTAAACCTTAGACACTTCAAAATAGTCATTATACGGTTGAAAATGAAACGTTTACCTATAATAAACACTTTAAAGAAGTTTCGAGAAAAATTATATTTTCGTCCTTTAGTGAATTTATTAAATAAATAAAATAATTAAATATTATTTTATTATTTAAAAATCAAAAATCATGTTTTTAAGAAAATTTCTAAGTATAAACTTTTTACGAAATTTTGACATGACTCGTACGTTTCCAAGGTTTCAAACCATATTTTCAACATTTTTCACAAATTCGACACTTTTCGACAAATTCCAAAATCTCCATCGTTAACGCTTACCAACACGTTTTCTCCAAAATATCATTCAATATCAGTTCGTAAATACATTTCCACTTTCAAAAGTCCGTCAAAACTTTCATAACTACTAAATATCGCTTATTGGGCCTTAAGGCCCAACAAGGGTCCATTAGGACATTTATAACCCAAAATCAAGGCCCACTTACATATATAAGTATATACTTATATGTAAAAATAATCAGGACCACAATAAGCCCTCCCATTAAGCCGAGGCTCAAATAGACTTATTGGGCCGTGAGTCCATAACCTCCATACTACGTATATTAAGCTTGAAAATAAGCTATAAAGCTACTTATCGCATTTGGTTACTACCATAAGCCTCAAAAATAGTCCACAACATACGCCATAACACAAAAATAATCAAAATCACTTTCATAGTGATTTTGGGAATCCATTCGTGGCATATAAGCCTAAATAAGCCAAGAAATAGCTTAAAAATAAGCCCGAATAAGCTATACAAGCTACTATAAAAAATAAGCATTCTAGCATCATATATTATTCAACCATCACGACCACAACATCAAAACTAGAAAACCCCCTTTTTTCTCTTATTATACCACACGAACCAAACACCCCTTAAATCATCCATTTCGTTTCCAAAAATCAATTTTCACGACGATCAACTTGTACAACTAACATCTATGCATCAAAATAAACCCAAAAGGACAAACAAAATTTAAATTTGAAAACTTACAAGAAAATCTTCAAATTTGTAGATTTCGACACGAACCGGACAACCCAAACGTTGTTTAAATGAATAACCAAACACTAGAATCAACCCCAAATATTTATGTCTTCATGTTTTCTTGATCAATCTTCAAAAATTTATGTGTTTCTTGTTTGTGTTGAGTTCGGCCGAATATACACACACACAAGTGTGTGTGTTTTTTATTTTTTTAAAAATGATAAGAATGAGTGGAAATGAGGTGAAAATGAATATAAGTGTACACACCTTGGGACATACTTGCTAAAATTTAGCCATTTTGTTCCCTACACTTCCCATAACCGGCCAAGGGATCCTAAGTGGTCTCGGGCCTTTCTTTTCGTGTCGAAATCACTTAAAAACTCATAAAACTCAATCGTAAAATTTACCCCAAAGTTAATTAGCATTTTTATTTACTTTAAAAATACTTTTCCATTAACCTAGAGTAATCACATGATATATTTTCACTTTAAACCCTTCAAAACTCAAATTGGACATTAACGGACGTGTCAGACTCGTTTTTTTGGCATTTCTCAAAATTCACGGGTCAAACCACCCGGAATACAAATAACACAATAATACCTTCCAAAAGGGATTATTAATCATCATAAACCACAATTCATCACAATACTCATAATACCACCACGATTCTCATAAAAATCACCACAGTCAACACGGTATAAAATCTGAATAAACTGACAAAAGTCAAATAGTCAAAGGACTATATATGTAATATTCAGAACACAAAAAGGGCAAAGGTTACACTCTACCCCCTTAAAAGAATTTCAACCCTGAAATTCAACTACTAACATCACTAAACAAACGCGGGTACTTCAATTTCATCTGATCTTTATGTTCCCACGTGAATTCAGGACCACGTTTCGAATTCCACCAAACCTTGACGATGGCAATCCTACTACGCTTCAACTTCTTCATTGGTATAAGGGTGATAAGTCGTACTCATGTCTAAGCGAGTTCCTAATGCCTCTTGCATTGACTGCCAAAACCTTGATGTGAAACGACTATCAAAGATCGATATAATCGAGATCGGCACACCATGTCTAGCAACTATCTCATTCAAATACAATCTAGCCAACCTTTCCATCTTATAATCCTCACACATAGGTAGAAAATGAACAGACTTAGTCAATCGGTTCACAATGACCCAGATTGTGTCATGCCCACTACTAGTCCTAAGCAACTTAGTCACAAAATCCATAGCTAATTCTCTTCCCATTTTCCATAAAACGGAATCTCATGTACTGGAAAGCCAGATGGCCTTTGATGCTCAGCCTTAACCTTCAGATAAGTCAAACACTTACTAACATACTCAGCTATGTCCTTTTTCATTCCAAGTCACTAATACATATCTCTCAAATCGTAATACATCTTATTAGCTCCTGGGTGTACAGAGTACTTTGACTTATGGGCTTCATACATTACGAGGGTTCTCACCTCACCATTCAAAGGTAACCATATTCGATCCAGGTAGTACAAAGTCCCATCACTTCTCTATTTTATCATCTTATCCAAACCTTTCTGCAATCCTGCAAACTCATCCACAGCCTCCTTCTGAGCCGCTAGTATCCTATCCTTGATACTCAGCTGAAGGGTCATATTCATAGCTCTAACTCTATTAGGCTTTACTCTTTCCTTCCTACTTATGGCATCAGCCTCCACATTCGCTTTACCAGGATGGTAGCGAATTTTATAGTCATAATCACTAAACAACTCTATCCAGTGACGTTGTTGCATATTTAACTCTTTCTGACTAAAGATATGCTGAAGACTCTTATGATCCGTATAAATGACACTCTTTGTCCCATACAGATAATGTCTCTAGATCTTAAGTGCAAACACGACCACACACAACTCCAAATTATGGGTAGTATAATTCTTCTTATGAATTTTTAACTGCCTAGACGCATAGGCTATCACCATACCTCTTTGCATTAACACATAGCCTAGACCTATCCAGGACGCATCACAATATACCACAAAGTCTTTCGGTCTATCGGGGAGAGCTAGAACATGCGCATTACACAGCTTATCCTTCAAGGTTTGAAATGCCAATTCCTGTTCCTCGCTCCAATCGAAAGTCTTACACTTATGAGTTAAGATAGTAAGAGACTTAGCAATCTTAGAAAAGTTTTCAATGAACCAACGTAAATACCCAACCAATCTAAGAACGACCAACACCCATTCCGTGAGTTCTAGGGCTTCCAATTCTTAAACGAGCTTCAATCTTACTGGCGTCTACATGAATCCCATTACCATTTATCACATGCCTAAGAAACTGTACTTCTCTTAGCTAGAATTCACACTTAGAAAACTTAGCATACAGTTTCCCCTTTTTGAGCAGTCCCAAGACTAACCTTAAGTGCTCTACATACTCCTCTTGAGTCTTAGAATAGATTAAGATATCCTCTATAAACACTATCACAAACTTATCAAGATAAGGCCTACAAACTCTATTAATCAAATCCATAAATACCGCTAGAGCGTTAGTCAGACCAAAGGGCATTACTGTGAACTCGAAATGTCCACAACGAGTTCTAAACGCAGTCTTTGGAATGTCATCCTCGTGCACTCTCAGCTGATGGTATCCAGACCTAAGATCTATCTTCGAGAAAAACTACGACCCTTGCAGTTGATCAAATAGATCATCAATTCTTAGGAAAAAAAAAAAGTGGGATAACGATTCTTAACATTCAACTTTCAATATTCACTATAATCAAAGCACATCCTAAAAAGAACCATCTTTTTTTTACGAACAACACTAATTTAGGCGCTCCACAAGCAACGAAACTTGGTCGAAATGAAACCATTTGTCTTGGCGTCCCATGAGTTGTCCCGGACAACCTCGGGGGGGGGGGGGGGAGGGGGGGTGGGGCTCGAATTCGCGAAAGGGTATGCAATAGGGCGGAATACTAGTGGTGGATGGAGCGTGGAGTGCGTCTGTCCGGAGAGATCAGTTCTCGACAGTGTGTGGACGATATAACTACGGACACTTTGAGAGTGAGAACTCAATATTTTCGCACACAGGAGAGAGGGGCGTGTTAACACCAAGCCAGGTAGTGGATGCTCAGACACAGATTGGGCCTCACAAGCATCTCAGAACAAGTGGTCTCAGTGAACTGCAGCGTAGACGTGCATGATGAGAGTGAGTGTGTGAGTGTGTGATTATGATCAGTGTGCCGGTCAAGGAGAGATATCATAATTCCTATATTGAGATTCAGCATTGAGCATTTTCATCAGTTTGTTGTCATTTCGCATGTATGCTTCTTATAAGATGGATTTATAGCTACTACAAATCCACGGGTAGCTCGTATCGTCCTAAGTGAGGACGCTGAGCGATACAGGAGTCAGCCTTGGGCGAAGTGGGGGGGGTGGGGACCTGTTTGGCTCATCAGGTGAGTGGGAATCGCGGCAGCGACTGTCTCTGAAAGAGCGGAAAGACATGGACTTTATGAGGATTTGTTAGAGAGAGTGCCCAGACTGTGGCGCCTATCTACTTATATCAGAGGCGGGGGAGGGTCGCGGGAGTTTGTGTAGTGAGAGACCGCTCTACAGCAACTATACATCTCTATGAAGTTGAGACTTTCTCTTGCGCTAGTATACTCAGTGTAGCCTGCTCATGAGTGACACACGTCTTTGTAAGCTTTTTCGTGTTGGAACTCGATATGAGTTATTTTCCGAGATTGATGCGAGAGCAGATCTCGGATTGTATTGCCGTACTACTAATGCTGAGTGTTCTACATTATAAACACCTTGTTTAACAGATAACACATATTGTACGTGTAGTGCAGCTACACTTGGTCTCTGAGATGACAGGAGGCACTTTGTGAGTGATTTTATACTACTTACGACAATAAGATTACAGTGGTGTTGCAGCAGATGGAGGGATTCCTCTCATGGGGGAGATAGTGAAGTCTTACTTTAGGTCTGCGTTCTAGGGGTTTTATCTGGACACTAATGGTGACGAGAGTGAAGGCTCTAGGGGAGGTGAGGGATAGGGATATCGAGGTGCGAGAGATACATATATGATAGCACACATAGAGTGTCACTGAAGTACAATATCTCTACAGACACACACTGATCTATAAAACAACTGCGACTAGTCAAGTGAGATGTGAGTGGGATACTATCATTAGACACGACGAGGGACAGGGCGACAGGTTGTGGGAGTAGTAGACTGTAAGGGAGTGGGTGGTGGGAGGTATAGCATGTGTTGTGTTTCTTCGGAAGGATGTCTGGAGAGTGAGCGTAGTGAGGGATCATTGAGTTCTCTCTCTCATAGTGAGAAGTATGTGTGTGGGATCATGTCTATATCTCAAGTATGATGAGAGGGTGATGTGTATCTATCATTCTGTGTGGTCACAGTGCATGTCTCTCTTGTGGTTATTAATTACATATGGTCGTCTATGAAAAACCAGGGAGAGTTCATCAATTCAAATTATGTTGACGTCTATTTGTTTACGATTGCGTCAGTACAGAGTCACCGTTAGGATTGTGACGATTAGTAGTAGAAATGGGAGTGGGATCGGAGTAGGTGTTTGGGGTGTTTGTGAGTGATTATATGTCGAGTGAGTGGTAGATATTAAAAGGTGTACAAGATGAGTGGTGTGTTGGTGAGTAGTTATTATAGTGGTAGTGTATAGAGTAAATCACAATAGAGCGAAAGACGTTGGCACATAATGTTAGAGAGTAGATCTTCGAGTTGGGGTAGTTGGTGAGGTCTGAGAGAGTATAGGTGTGGAGTATGAGTATTATTAGACGTAGCGAGGTATCTGTTAGTTCTAGTGTAGTGTGGGTGAGCGAGCGAGTGTCTCTGAAAGAGAAAAGATTGTGTATTGGTGAGAGAGTGAGAGATGTGAGAGGAGACTTGAAGATATATCAATGTATCTATCAACACAGAAGATCGAGTGAGAGTTTATAAGTTAATTTTTATGAGTAGATAAGGAGCGACGTGAGTCTTTCTTATTTATGATAGAGTTACTAGAGGTGAGCGGTATGGAGTGAGATTAATGCGTGAGTGTGAGTTTGTGAGGTATATATCTTCGAAGATGACTTAAATAAGCGAGTAATCTAGTCTCTCTTGGATGATGAGTAGGGAGGTTTGTGTTTTAGGGGGTGGGTGGGGGGTTGTGGTGGTGGGTGGGGGTGAGTTTAGATTGTGTGTAGGGAGGTTGAGTATTTGGTTGTTGGTTGTAAGAGGTATTTGGTATGGGGTTTTTTATTTTGTGGGTGTGAGTTATTTTTGTGTGGGGTTATTGGTTAGGGTTTGGTATGGAGTTTATTGGGGATTGAGGGATTTTGTTTTGAGGAGGTTTAGGATTATGTTTTGATTAGAAGTATGATTTTATTTTTGGTAGGGAGTTGGTGGTTGAGTGAGGGGGTTATGTTTTAGTGGTTGGGTTGTTTTTAGTGGGGTTATGTGGTTTAGGTGTTTTTGATTTGTATGTTTGTTGTTATGTGGGGGTGTTAGTTATTGTATAGTTTATTTGGTTATTGGGTTGATTTGTTTGGTTGGTGTATATGGAAGTATTATTATGTTGCGTTTGATGTGAGTTAGTTTAATTGGTGATTTAAAGTGATGGAGTTGTCTTATGTTTCGTATATCAGAAGGTTTCCGTATCAAAAGCTGGTTTGGTTGTAAATTCATTGTTTTGTCTCAACAAAACATTTCGTATCACACTTTTTGATAACAGAAGTTTTCAGTAAGCGGTTTTCATATCACTGTTTCGTTAACAAAGGTTTCATAAGAGTTTCGTATCATATCTTTGAGGTTCCTACATTGTTTTTAGAGGTACGTAACACAAGACAAGAGGTTTTCGTACATCATTTTTGAGGTTTTGTACACGTGTTCAGAGGTTCGTATTTTTTTTTCTTTATTGTTTGGGTTTCGTAACAAAGTTCAAAGTGTGATTCAAGACAAGGTTGTTATTGCTCGTTAACTTCACGATTACAATACTTCATCTCCAAAACGATCCAAGTTTGCTTTGTAGTCATTTAATACAACATGTCTACTTCTAGTACTTCAACCAACTCCAATCAACAAACTCTCGCTGACTCAGGAGCTAATGAAAGACCTCCAATGCTTGAGAAGGGGAATTATATTCCATGGGAAAGTCGATTCAGAAGGTTTTTAGATAATAAGCTTAAAGACGGAGAGATAAAAAAAAAAAAAAAAAATACAAAAAAAAAAAAAAAAAAAAAAGAATGGTGAATTCGATACAAAATGGCCCTTATCAAAGACCCATGGTTGTTGATCCAATACATCCTACTGTACCAATGCTTGAACCGTTGTCCAAAATGACTGAGGGTAACAAGAAGCAATACATTGCTGATGTTAGGGTTATGAATTATCTTCTTCAAGCTATACCAAATGATATATACAATTCAGTGGATGCATGTAAGAATGCTAAAGAAATGTGGGAACGAATCAAAAGGTTGATGCATGGATCTGAAATTACTACTCATGTGAGACACTCACGCCTTATGGATGAGTTTGATAAGTTGCAGCAAAAGAAGGGGAACTTTAGACTCTGTGCAGAATAGGTTGACTTATACACTGTGAACATCATGACGTAATAAGTGTTTCGTCTGATGACTGGTGGTAATCAATACAAAGTTTCTCAATTGCTTGCAACCAGAATGGAGCAAATATGTTACCATGGTTCGTCATAATCAAACTGGACCTGCAGTCTCTTATGATGTGTTGTATGATCAGTTAGTGCAATTTGAACCACATGTTCTAGCATCAAGGGCAAAGAAAGCTGCCAAGAATCATGATCCTTTAGCTCTTATTGCTCATTCAAATGCTTCTTCATCACATTCTCATGCAAACTCTTCTTATTCTCCACAACCATACTATGTCACACATCCTCCATCAGTCGTTGATTATGATGATGAATATCAAGGGGAGTTACAAGGCGATTCTCAAGAGGATAAGCTTACAACTGCTATGATGTTACTCGCTCGAGCAATCTCTCAAAAGTTCTCTACACCCACCAACAATCGTCTTCGTGTTTCCTCTAACACAAGGAATCAAGCTGTGGTTTAGGATGGTCGAGTTGACATACAAACCAAGAATGCAGGTTATGGTGGAAATGCTAACAAGAATGCAGGGAGAAACAGAACTCAAGGGTTTAATGCAAGTGATAAAAGTAATTAGATTATTCAGCGTGTTCCATGAACTGAGTCTACTCCAGGCAAAGCAAATGTTCAGTGTTATAATTGCAATGAGAAAGGTCATTATGCTCGTGAATGTCAGAAACCAAAAGTTCGTGATTCAAAGTATTTCAGAGAACAAATGTTGTTAGCTATGAAAGATGAAGCTGGAAGCAACCTCAGCAATGAAGAGAATGATTTCATGCTTGACACTTCATATGGAGAAGATTTGAAAGAGTAAACTGCAGAAGTCATGTTAATGGCTCGACTCCAACCAGCTGATGAGAATGCTGAGACTGTACCATCCTATGATGCAAAGGCTATTAGCCAGGTGATCCAGCTTGTGCTATGGATTGTTGATAGCGGATGCTTAAAGCATATGACTGGCAATCTTCAATTGCTAAGAAATTTCATTGAGAAATTCATGGGAACAGTCCGCTTTGGGAATGATCATTTCGGTGCAATCACGGGCTATGAAGATTATGTTCAAGGAAATCTCACTATTTGTCATGTATATTATGTTGAAGGCCTTGGGCATAATTTGTTTCCGGTTGGACAATTCTGTGACGGAGATTTAGAAGTTGCCTTTCGATCAAACACGTGTTATGTTCGGAATTTAGAAGGAGATGATTTACTTACGGGTTCTCGAGATTCAAATCTCTATACTATCTCATTTGAATTTTGGCACCATTATTCAACTCACTTCACATGATCTAGTTGATGGGCTTCCGAAATTTAAGTACCACAAAAACCATCTATGTTCATCTTGTGAACAAGGTAAAAGCAAGAAAGATTTACTTCCATCTAAGTAGGTTCCAAGCATAGAATCCAAACTCGAATTACTCCATATGGATTTGTGTGGGCCAATGAGAGTCACAAGTATCAATGGCAAGAAATATATTCTCGTGATCGTTGATGACTATTCTCGGTACACATGGGTATAAGGATGAGACTCCAGATATGATTATCGATTTTGTTAATCAAGTTCAAAGGAATCTAAAGGCTTCAATTCTGACAATTCGAACTGATAATGGAACAGAATTAAAAAACGAAATGTTAAAGGTATTTTATGCAAAGTTAGGCATTGTTCATAAAACTTCAATTGCTCGAATGCCTCAACAAAATGGTGTTGTTGAAAGACGTAATCGAACACTCGTCGAGGCTACTCAAACAATGCTTATCTTTTCTAAAGCACCAGAATTTCTATGGGTCAAAGCCATTGCTACTGATTGCTTTACTCAGAATCGCTCTATTGTAGACACTCGGCATAATAAAACTCCTTATGAATTGATTCGCGGTAGAAAACTCAAATGTTTTAATACTTCAAGTATTTTGGGATCGCTTGCTATCCACAATATCGGATGATCTTGGGAGAGAATGAAACCAAGTGCTGACATTATTGGTTTTTTTTTGTTGGTTATTCTGAGTCATCACGTGGATTTCATATCTATAACCGCCAAACTAAAAAGATAATAGAAACGATCCATGTCAAGTTTGATGAACTCGCGGCTATGGCTTCTGAATGCAAAAATTTAGAACCCGGAATTCACTATACGAATTTCAATGATTCATCGACAGATTCATAATTTGTACCTTCTACATCAGACTTGGATAATCTGTTTGGTCCTATGTATGGAGAATACTATCCGACGAGCTCACAAGAAGTGTCTGATAATTCCGCTGCTAATACTCTTGATAATGACCACACTTCTTCATCATCGTCAATCGTCGTTGACCAGGATGATGCTCCTCAAATAGTATCCTCTTCGGAAGAACAAGTTGTCACTGAACCAAACTCTCTAGTCTTGAATGAAGTTGCCGATGAATTTGTTCAAGAAGACGTTGCAGATTTTGATGGAAATACGTTTCATAATGCACCACAAACTCCTGAATTCGATGTTGCTGAATCTTCTTCAACTTATCAGGATCCATCAAATATGCATCAATTTCACCAACAACATCGCTCAATTGATAGATGGACTAAGAATCATCCACTTGAACAAGTGATTGGTGATCCCTCAAAGCCGGTTATGACAAGGAAAAGACTTCAAACTGATGCAGAAGTTTGTATGTATGCACTCACAGTCAGTACGATTGAACCAAAAAATATCAAGGAAGCTATGCTTGATCACAGTTGGATCGAATCTATGCAAGATGAGCTTAACCAGTTCAAACGCCTTGATGTTTGGGAACTTGTCGAATGTCCTGTTGGCAGAAACATAATCAAAGTCAAATGGATTTGGAAAAATAAAACTGATGCTGAAAACACAGTTATTCGGAACAAGTCTCGTTTAGTTGCCAAAGGATATGGTCAAGAGGAGGGAATAGATTTTGAGGAGTCGTTTGCACCAGTTGCAAGACTTGAAGCTGTCAGAATCTTTGTGGCATATGCGGCTCACAAGAACTTTCCAATTTTCTAGATGGATGTTAAAACAACATTCCTGAACGGTCCACTGAAAGAGGAGGTTTTTGTTCAACAGCCCGATGGTTTTGTAGATCCAGACTTTCCAAATCACGTTTATCGTCTTAAGAAAGCTCTATATGGTCTCAAACAAGCCCCGCGAGATGGTTATGAACAGCTTTTCCTCATATTCTAATTGAAACCAATTTCATGGGGACAAAAAGGTATTGTCGATCCGACACTATTTACAAGAGACACGGGATGACATTTTGTCAGTTCAAATCTTGTCGATGACATAATTTTTTTTGGGTTCAACTAAACCATTTTGTAAAAGATTTGAAAAACTCATGAAAGATAATTTTTAAATTTCAATGATTGACGAAATGAAGTTCTTTTCTTGACTTCAGTCAAATCAATCTTCCCGGGTACTTAATAATGTCAATCACAATATACCATAATATACTTAAGAAACACACTAAATCTGAAAGGATGGAAAAAAAGTATACTGTTATCACACCAATTGGCATGCTACTAAACTAGATTGCAGATTTATAGGGTACCATCAGTAGATCAAACAAAAATAACATAGTATGAAAGGCGGGACTTATGTATCTTACTGCTAGTAGACCAGATATTGCCTTTGCGACATTTGTATGTGCGCGTTATCAGGCACGCCCAACTAAAAAACACCTCAAAGAGGTCAAAAGGATCTTTCGCTACCTTAGACAATTCATTAATATAGGCCTATTAATCGACAATACAGGGTGTAATGATGATTACAAAAGCACATCCGGAGGCATTCAATTTTTGGGAGACAAGCTAGTCAGTTAGTCATCCAAAAAGCAAGATTGTACAGCTATGTCATCTGCGGAAGCTGAGTATGTATCCTTGCCCAATTGTTGTGCTCAAGTCATTTGGATGCGAACACAACTTCTGGACTATGGATTTCATTACCACAAGATTTTGATGTACTGTGACTCAAAAAGTGCAATTTCCATATCTTGCAATCCCGTACAACATTCAAGAACAAAAACAACAATTAACATCCCGCTAGTCCATTCATCAAAAGCATGTTAAAAATGGAACAATTGAATAAAACTTTGTCCAGAAGACCAATACCAGCTTGCTGATCTATTCACAAAAGGCCTTCCGAAGGAAAGGTTTGAGTTTCTAGTTCACAAGATTGGTATGCGATGTTTGACTCCAACCCGGTTGGAATGTCTCGCAAAGTTTTCTTCTTGAATGAAAGATCATACATCAAACACATTTGTAAATACATTTTAAAAACAAAACAAAAATTGAAAAATATAAAAACTTAAAAAGATTTTTTTTTTAAATTAACTTAAGGATTCAAACACATATTTTCCACGTTCAAATCAGTCTTATGATACTTAATTTTTTTTTTTAAATGGTCCTTCAAATGCATAATAAATGTATCATAGACTGAGGGGGAGAAAATCATAAAAATGATCTTTCACTGCTAAAAATGTGTTTTGCAAATCCAATTCCATTCAACAACAAAAGATTTCTTCTTGTGAATATTTTCAAGCGTGCAAAATTGTAAAAATTAACAATCTCTTGAATGAGTTCTTTAATTAGATATTTATTCGAGGGGGAGTTATGAAATTTTGCTAGAAATTTTTCAAAATTTTCTCATAACAAAATGTTCAAAACTGCAAAAATTAACTATCGCTCAATAAGTTCTTTGATTAGATATCTTGTTGAGGGGGAGTTATAAATTTTCCAGGATACATCATCATCAGAAAATGAAATTGTGGGCTTAAAAGCAAAATTAACTTCATTTCGAACAAACATTGTAAGAAAGGATATTTTAAAAGTGGATAACTGTTCGAAGAGGAGTTATGAAATTTTTCAGTAAAAACAAGAATTTAATTGGAGAAATTAAATCAAAAGAATTATTTTTTTGTAAAAGTGGTCTAACTTCAAGGGGGAGTTATGGAAATTTTTGAATAAAAAGAGATACAAAAGTAATTTTTGAAAATAAAAGGTGAAAAATGAAAAAATATAACTTTCGTATGGTTGATTGTGGAAAAACGAAAGAACTCAGGACTGAAAATGACAAGTGGAAAGTAGCTCTAGGATAAAAAGGTTTACGAAAGAAACTCAAGGGACTGAAAATGACAAAGTTGGAAAGTAGCTTTCGTAGGGATTAAAAGGTTTACGAAAGAAACTTAAGGGACTAAAACTGTCAGCATGCAAAAGTGTCTTTCGTAGGGTTTTAATAGCTTACGTAAGAAACTTAAGGGACTAAATTTGCCAAAATGTGAAAGTTATTTTCGGAGATATAAAAGGCACAATTACATATGAAAACTTTATCACTTTCGTAAAAATCAAAAAGTTGGGTTTCGTAATGTCTCTAAGTCATTTGAGCTTTCGTATCAAAGAACATTCGATCCAAATCGATTTTTTGAACTTTTGTGTTTGAAAACGTAAGAATCGAGTCCTTTTTGTAATCTTTTTGCTATTAATTGTTATATTTAATTGATTACATAGGTTTCGGACAGATCTAGGGTTTCGTAAATTAGAAAGTTGTTTAGAAAACAAAATTGATTAAGGCAAAATGCTAATATGTGATTGATAACAAGATTGGAATTGATTGATCACTAGAAATATCAATTTATGGACTGTAATCATAGGTTTCGTAACTAAGACAGAGTAACTTTGAAAGTTTGATAAATAAGCTTAAATGATGAAAGATAATAAATAAGTTGTTGAAATAAGCATGATTATTAAGCTTATCACATTTAAAAAAAAATCAAAGTTCATGAAAGTAAATGTTCACAGGTTTCGGTTTCGTGAACAGTATTGGGCCAATGGGTTTCGTAAGTGATGTTTTGGGCTTAATTATGGGTTTTGTAAGGGTTAATGAATTGAAATTTTGGGTTTCGTATAAAGAAAAAATTGGAATAAATTTGTTTTATCCGAATCTCAAAAAGGGTTTTCAATGTTAAAAAAGGCATCCTACGAAATCAAATGATAAATTTTGTTTCCAAATCATATTTTATATTGATAAATGGACCAAATGGTGAAGATTGTGTCCGGTTATGACCGTTTCCTGAATTTAACAGGATGAGGAGTGAGCAATCTACTGACCATCCAGATATCGTATATAAGATCATGTTTTGTTTAACAAAAATTTTCAGTTAAATGTGATCAATGATTTCAAATTATAAAAAGGAACATATGATGGAAATGCAAAAAGTAAGCTTCAACTGTCTCTGATCATAACGTTTCTCATGTATCATCAAAAGAAAAGTTCAAGTTTTTTTTTGAAAAAGATTGTTTCAAAATCATTCAAAAATGATTTATGACTATCTTTTGAACATAATTGTATAAATGGTCTAAGTTATGTCCGGTTTCGACCGTTTTCTGCATTGAACAGAATGAGGAGTGAGTAGCTTAGTAACCATCCAATTTATGTTTTAATAGATTGGTTATGTAATCAATGTTTTTAAGGAATCTTTGAAAAACTTGCTTTGGAAAAGTTATCTCAAATTCTAAATCAAAAAGTTATATTTTTGTGTCAGCAAGTGGTACTCTTTCACAAAAGGTTTTAAAGAATACAAAGTTATACTCTTGGATTTCTTAAAAAGTCAAAAGTTGTTAAATAAATCATAGTATATCTTTATTATTCTTGAAAGAGTATCATTTCAACCAAATACTTTTTGGTAAGGAAAAACAAACAGAAAGAGAGAAAAAATCCATACGTGAAAAAGCAAATCAAAGTATGCTCCAAAAAGAATTGCCAGTGCATACAAAATGAGCTTAAAAGAATATAGTGTATGGCATGTGCCAAAAAAGCAAGAATAGGCACATGAGAAAGAAAATGATCAGAATATGCTCAAAAAGAAATGCCAGAGCATATAAAATAGATAGAGTGGAAAGAGACAAAACATGTCAAATATGTGCAAAATTTTAAACTATATCTCATCTCACTAATCATTTCATGTCATCACACAGTATTCCACATGGCTCAACACGTGCTTCCAGCAGCTCAACTTGTTCCACAATACAAATCAATCGGGAGATGCAACAATTATGCGATGTTGCAGCGTATTCCTTGCTCTCCTGAATGCAAGATAGTTGGGCTG
The DNA here is from genome assembly GCA_026074375.1 of Tanacetum coccineum. Taxonomy (NCBI): domain Eukaryota; kingdom Viridiplantae; phylum Streptophyta; class Magnoliopsida; order Asterales; family Asteraceae; genus Tanacetum; species Tanacetum coccineum. The sequence goes on from BQNB010015994.1 coordinate 15,350, forward strand.
ATACTACTTGATCATTGTCTCAGTCACGCACAAACTGCAACTGCTGATGTTCCTGCTGTGTACCTACAACAATTCTGGCGAACGATGAGCAAGGTACTAGATATTGAGGACACGATCAAGTTCATGCTGGATACTTAACAATTCACATACATTGTGGATATGTTCCGTGATACTCTTCATTTACCAGTAGAAACTCCTGAGAATCCATTTGTCGCACCAGCCAACACCAACACTATTGAAACATTCATGAACAGAGTTGGTTATCAAGGTCTTGTTGACAAAGTGAATGCTTTCTACACGAAGAATTTGGCTCAACCATGGTAGACTATGTTCAAAGTATTCAACCGCTGCTTAACAACAAGAACTTCTGGCCATGATCAGACAAAGATCAACATTCTTCAGTTGTTTCATCTTGTACTCAACCAAACACATGTTGATTATGCTGCTCTTCTTTGGTGGGATTTTATGAACAATGTGTTTCAGAAAAAGGAAGCTATTTAGTATCCTCGGTTCATCAAGCTGATTATTGCTGATCTGATGAAGAAATTCCCCAACATTTCTAAGAGGATTGATGAAGATTATCATTCTATCAAGGATGATATTCCATTGGTTAGTGTGTATACAACGGGGAATGTCTCAGTTCGAGGGATGCTAACCGTATGCTATCTTATACCGACCAGAATTCAGAGACGGATGATTTCAAGAAGTATGCGACAGTGTTCATGAAGGTAGATGTTCTTATGAATCAACCAGAACCGATTGTTTCTACCTAAGGAAGGCATAAGATTACACCTAGCACCCATAGGTCACCTATCGTTTCTGCTAGTCTTCCGGTGTCGAAGAAGAGGAAGCAAATTGTAGGAGAATCCAGTTCACCAAGGAAGTCACTCAAAATAACAATTAAGCAAAAGCAAATAGTTGAGAAGGATGATGCTGACTTTGAGGATAGGATAGAGCCCAAGAGTCATAAGGATAATCCAGAAGTTGTTGATGATGATGATGATAAAGAAAGAGAGACGAAGGATGATGAGATGGGTAGTTTGGAGATTAGGAATGAGGAGACGCAGACAACAATTCCCACACCACTTAGTTCCCCTAGGAAAATCTTATCTTCGGATAAGAAAACTTCTCAGGAATTGACGGATATTGTTTCAACTACCACAACATCCAAACATTCACAAGTCAAGAAAAGAATTTCCAGTAAATACTCTCATACTCTAGGAGCACTTCGCAAGATGTGCAGGCATCAAGGTTACATGATTTAAGACATGGAAAGAAAGTGTATCACTACTGCAAAGTTCTGGGAAACTCATAACAAGATTGATGACATTTCACATGAGGTTGTTCCACAAATCGTTGAGAATGTTACCAACAATTTAATTGAAGCCAACCTGAAACCATGCATAGTTAACACCATCATTGAGGATCGTGATGCCTTTCGTTCACAAGTACTTGATTTTGTTTTTAAGGAATTCAAAGCACACGCTCCAGCAAGCATTGCAGAACTTTTCAAGAATCATGTACAATCCAATGTTATTCATGCTCATCCAACCACAACCACATCAACTGAAACAGAATCATCCGCTGATCTTCAGTATCAATTGTACTTGAAGATGAAGAGAAATCTTCAAGATCGAGCTGATGATATTGCATTATGGGAGGCATTGAGGCATAAGTTTAAAAAGACTTTTACATCTAACACTTCTTGCAGAGAAGATAACTTTCACTCTCATCATAACGAACATCAAGATGATGATGCTCCTCCTGAGGAGGAGAAAAGAGTAAAAAGGAGCAAAACGACAAAAAGAACAAAGTCTGCAAGGGGTTCTACGTCAAAGCATTCAAGAAAAGACTCCAAAACATATGTATCCAAACAACAAAGTCAACATCAAGAATGGGATGCATGGGAAGAAGAGAATGTTGTTGATGAAGATGAGGTGATCTCTGAAGATGTAACACAGAGTTGATGCAGAATTTTCAGGAACGTCGACAAACAGATTTCCAACTAATCTTGATCATGCAAGAAAGGAGCCTACATTAAAGATTCATTTAAGTATTTGTCATAAATACTGAAGAATATGCCTACCCATTTGGAACAATCAACAAACTTCATGGAAAATCAGATAGTTTGGGAAAGCAGACAACCAGACATTCTACGTACAATACCAAAGACTCTTATTTTTTATGGACCACAAAGGAATCCAAATGAACCCCCAAGACCTCTATATAATAAAGATTTATTCTTCTTGAAGTATGGAAATACCAAGGAAAAGAAGTATATTTTATCACTCCACAAGATTCATGCAGAAGAATTTCCAGAGCCTGATCTGGAAGAAAAGTTAAATTGATGGGTTCGAAAAGAGTTCAAGACGTTCAATGAAGATACACGGTTATCAATTCAACATTGGAAGGATTCATGGCATAAAAGAGTATACAAGCAAAATCAAAAGAAAGTCAGGAAAAATCCAAAAGACTATTACTCGAATCACAAGATTACAGAAGTTGTTAGAATTGTCACTGATCAACCACATGGGTTGGATTTTATGGAGAAAATTCTGGTAATGAAATCTAATGATAAGCCTGATAGTTTTTCTGAAGCTGACTTCAAGTACTTGAACAAAAACGATATTGAAGACTTGTATTATCTCTGTCGAAGCAAGGAGATTGATAATCGGAAAGTCAAGCTAATGAACTCATTAATAATGTTTATCAGAAGTTGTGTGATCTGGGAGAGGGTTTATGATTTCCAGCTGGGAATAGAAAGTTATCAAATGAAGGTATACTTAACAGCACCAACCTTAACATTTCCTGGTATTGAAGAATATGCACCGTACACAATAGTAGATGACCACAATTGGGGTTGATTTACTTAAACAGTAAATATGAGAAAAGAGTCATGTACTTGGAAGAGATTGTCAAGTTCTGTGATGCTACACTGGAAAAGGTTTTGAATGAGGTAAAGCTCAGAATGTTTGAAAGTAAGTTTTTGAAGAAACCACCTCTGCTAGGTGAATTAGATCAAGATATAATGAAGGCATACGAAAGAGAAATTTCCAAGCGTCTAAGTCACCGACAGCAAATGCAGAGATGAGAATCTTTTGTAAATGGAATACCAATTCTATCGACGATAAAGCGTCTGTAATAATTAACCCTTAGGGGGAGATTGTTAGAAATGATAAAAATTGTTAATTATTATTATGAATTGGTCATCGTTTAGTTTATAGTTTTGATGTAATAAAGTCTATCTTGGTCAAAGTTAAGTAAAGTTGACCAAGGTTTGACTAAGTGTAGGGGAAAATAGAATAGTTTTGTAATAAGTATATATACTCATCTTGGAGGAGTATATATACATGTCTTGTCTTTGTAACACTTACTTCTCCCTCCCATTTTTATTTTCCCCTTTTGAAATGAAAATTTAGAAAATGATGAAAATACTCTCTAGCTCCTCTCCTTTATTCTACTAGCTTTCGTATGGTATCTACTTAGCAAACATAGCATCTAACAGATGGTACACTTGGGCCAAGTACCCGTATTCTCTCTTCCTACAGGGTTTACAGTAGTAGCAAAAACATTCCCAGTCCTAGTCCTCTTATTATCATCCCTACCATTCTTATCCTTGCTAGGTTCCCCCATGTTTCCTCCTCATCCTTCATAATTGCTCGATTTCTAACAGCCTTCATCAGTAGTGCACCAGCAATCTGCACCGCTTATGATTAGTCTTGGCTCCGTTGCTGCCCCTATCCCACAGATCTGTAGGAACAAGGGCCCTACACATACCTCTAATCATTTCTTTTGGAGTTACCAAATGTGGAACTCAAAACCTACGCCAACTCAGACACCTATCAGTATATGCAGCTATGGCCAGGCCCCGACCATGGCGGATTCACAAACTCAGATTCCAACTTTTGCATCTCATGACTAGGACAAAACTCTTGTATCATCATAAACTTAAAGTCATTCCATGACATACTAACAACAACTTCCCGGCTTAGCGTGCGGATCTGAGAGTTCCACCACGTTAAAGCCTTACCCACAAATGAACCAGCAGTGTATTTCACTTTTTGGTCAATACTACAACCACTCATATCATGCACAGACTCCATTTTCTTAATCCAACGAGTAAGAACTACAGCACCTCCCTTACCATCATATTCCTTAGGGTTACAAGCTAAGAACTCCTTATATGAACAACCTACCCGGTTTCCATTCACTAACACATTCCTAATGTTATTTTGAACGTTCTCATTAACCACATTACCATTTTGATTTCCAATATTTCCTCGGTTACTAACCTGAGCTAGCATGGCGGGTAAGAGGTTCTGCAATTGTTGGGCAATGATCGTCGAGAAGTCGGGTGCTCCCCCATTGGCTCCCTCTACATTCCCATTGACTCCCTCTACACCCCCATTAGCTCCCATACCTTGGTCATTTCCTTGACCATTCAAATCATCAACACGCTCATCATTACCTTCCCTAGGTCTTCTACCCCTTCCACCTCTACCAACCCGTACACCCGTTCCCCCTCCTAATGATTCGGCAGCAGGCCGGCCAGCACTTCGGGTCCTCATCCTTGGCGGCATTATCTATACGAGGGAGAACATGGGCAACATTAGGTAGGCATGAAGACTCGCATATATATAGAATATCTTACTATATATACAGATATACACATAACACCACCCTACGGTGTCAACATCGATTTGTGTGAACAACATTACTAAGTATGAGTGAGTTGTGATACGCTTATAACTACGTTGGCCACCGTACTTATATTCGCATCCTTTCCCAGTCATATTCAATATTGAGCTCACACATTTTAATGACTGACATAACTAAAGCACCAAACCGCGAACACACAAAAGCAAACAAAAGCAGAACACCGCGCACATAGATCCTATACGCAACTAAACTGCGGATCTTAAGTTATAGTCTAGGCCAATCGACCTAGTTCTCTATAACCTTGGCTTTAATTACCAATCTATCACACCCCGACAATGGCGGAAACTCGGGAATGCAACATAATGATCAATCATAACACATGATACAAAATAGAGAAAACTACAATGCATAAACTTCAAGTGATATGAAGACCATCAACCTCGAACAACCTCGAGTGATGTTCTAAATCACTATCAAAATCCACAATCTCTTACAATGATTCAAATGCCCTTACAGGGGTCTAAAATCCAAACTTAAACTAAAACTTCCAGATACTAAAGCCAAATAAAATAAACAAGCAAGACTTTACATGAAATTCCACTCGGGATACTTCTAAGTCTACTAGCACACATCACCAAACTATTCCTCTTTCACTTCACCTGAAAATGATACTCGAAAACGTCAACAATAATGTTGGTAAGCTCGTAGGTTTAACCTTAAACCCAAAAGTTGTGCCAATATTTCAACAGTGGACAATAGTGCTATATGACAGTGAATATATGCAAACAATTCAAGACATAGCATCCTACGCTAGTCAATCACCATATGTCACTTACGCACCTAAAGGGCCTACCAGCTGGAGCACTAATATTAGGGCAGGACCTCACACAAACTTGGGTAGGCGTACCCATCCGCTCCAATAATCACACAAATACTGGGTAGGCGTACCCATCCGATCCAATAATCATGCATAATATTCACATAACAGTCATAAGCACATATCTTGTCTCAAAAACAAAATCACATTTTGCACAGTTCAATTCAAAACATTTCAAAACACATTTGAATATCATTTTCCCACAACGGAAAATTAGTAAAAAGTAGGGCTACGAGAACTCACCTTAAGTAAGTCTTTAGCAACCAAATCTCAATCACACAAGCAAATGCAATGACGCCCGCACACGACCTAGTCCAGTTAATGTCCCAATTTAATCATCCAATTCCAAAACAATCTTTACGTTTGATGCATAGAGTTTAGACGCTTTGTACAATTACCCAAAACAATTTAGTAGTGTGATGGTTGACGACATATTTCCACAATCATATAAATCTCATTCTCTGATAATACATACTTATACTATTTAGAGAAAATAGATAAGTAATATAAGTAAATATTTATAATTAATAATTATAAATATATTTTGACAAGTCCATTCGGTAAACCCTAGTCACCTCAAAATAATCATAATATGGTTAAAAATGAAACGTTTACTCATAATAAATACATTAGAGAAGTTTCGAGAAAAATTATATTTTTCGTCTTTTAGTGAATTTATTAAATAAATAAAATAATTAATAATATTTTATTATTTAAAAATCAAAAATCATGTTTTTAGAAAAATTTCTAAGTATAAACTTTTTAGGAAATTTCAACATGACCGTACGCCCAAACAACGTTTCAAACCTTATTTTCAACACTTTTCATAAATTCGACACTTTTCGATAAAATTCTAAATTCTCAATCTTTAAGGCTTACTAAAACGTTTTTCCCAAAATACCGTTCAATATCACGTCGTAAATACATTTCCATTTTCAAAAGTCCGACAAAACTCTCACAACGACTAAATATCGCTTATTGGGCTTTAAGGCCCAACAAGGGTCCATTAAGACATTTATAAGTCTAAAATACGATCCAAGTCCAAAACCAAGGTCCATTTACATATATAAATATATACTTATATGTAGAAAATAACTCGGACCACAATAAGCCCTCTCATTAAGCCACAGCTTAAATAGACTTATTGGGCCGTGAGCCCATATGCTCAAAAATACGTATATTAAGCTTGAAAATAAGCTAATAAGCTACGTATCGCATTTGGTTACTACCATAAGCCTCAAAAATAGTCCACAACATACGCCATAACACAAAAATAATCAAAATCACTTTTCTAGTGATTTTGGGAAGTTAACGTGGCAATAAGCCCACAATAAGCCAAGAAATAAGCCCGAATAAGCTATACAAGCTACTATAAAAAATAAGCATTCTAGCATCATATATTATTCACCCATCACGACCACAATATCAAAACTACAAAAACCCTATTTTTCCTTTTTACCATACACGAACCAAACACCACCCTTTTTATTCATTTCGCTTCCAAAAATTAATTTTCACAACGATCAACTTGTACAATTAACATCTATGCATCAAAATAAACCCAAAAGGACAAACAAAATTTAAATTTGAAAACTTACAAGAAAATCTTCAAATTTGTAGATTTTGACACGAACCGGACAACCCAAACGTTGTTTAAATGAATACCCAAACACTAGAATCAACCCCAAATATTTATGTCTTCATGTTTTCTTGATCAAAATTCAAAAATTATAAGAGTGTGTGTGTAGCTTGGTTCGGACGCACAAGAGGGAGAGAAAGAGAGATACTTTTTGTGTGAAAAAATGAACTATGTGTGTTTTTGAAATAAAAATAGGATATGTAAAGGTGCATGAATGGGACAAGGTTCCTAGAAAAGGGCCTTGTGGTATCAAAATCGTCCAAGGCATCCTAGGAGGTCTCGGGTCCTTCTTTTCGTGTCGGGATCACTTAAAAGCTCGTAAAACTCAACCGTAAAATTTACCCCAAAGTTAATTAGCATTTTTATTCACCTTAAAAATACTTTTCCATTAACCTAGAGTATTTACATGACATATTTTCACTTTAAACCCTTTCAAAACTCATTTGGACATTAACGGACGTGTCAGACTCGTTTTTTGGCATTTCTCAAAATTCACGGGTCAAACCACCCGGAATACAAATAACACAATAATACTTTCCAAAAGGGATTATTAATCACAATAAACCACAATTCATCATAATTCTCACAAAAATCACCACAATTCTCATAAAATCACCACCGTCATCACGGTACAAAATCTGAATAAACTGACAAAAGTCAAATAGTCAAAGGACTATAAATGAAATATTCAGAACACAAAAAGGGCAAAGGTTACATTCTACCCCCCTTAAAAGAATTTCGTCCCCAAAATTCAACTACTAACATCACTAAACAAATGCGGGTACATTAATTTCATCTGATCTTCACGTTCCCACGTGAATTCAGGGCCACGTTTTGAATTCCACTGAACCTTGACGATGGCAATCCTACTACGCTTTAGCTGGCTCTTCCACAAAATTCAACTTAGCATCAACTCGAATCTCATCCAAAGGCACTTGCAGTGTTGGATCAGCCAAACACTTCTTAAGGTTCGACACGTGGAATGTGTCATGAACCCCGTTCAACTCCTCAGGCAAAACTAACCGATAGGCCACAGGGCCTACTTTCTCAACAATCTCAAATGGTCCAACAAACCTAGGTGCTAACTTCCCTTTCTTCCCAAAGCGTACCATACCTTTCCAAGGCGACACTTTGAGCAAGACATAGTTACTTACACTAAACTCTAGATGCTTCCTCCTCTTATCAACATAACTTTTCTAACGATCACACGCAGCCTTAAGTCTATCCTTAATCTGCGAGATCTTCTCAGTAGTCTCTTGCACTAACTCATGTCCTATCAACTGACCTTCTCCAACCTTAGCCCACATAATTGGCGAACGACACTTTCTACCATACAATGCCTCAAACGGAGCACATCTCACACTAGCATGATAACTATTGTTATACGAAAACTCAACTAATGAAAGATGAACATCCCAACTTCCTCCGAAGTCTAGGACGCACGCTCTAAGCATGTCTTCCAAAGTCTGAATAGTACGCTCACTCTGACCGTACGCTCTCAACGTCTATCTGACATCTGCTAAGGGTGAATAAAGCCTGACTCTGTCTAAAAACGGGTTTTTCCTAAATGCCTTCATTCATTGACTGCCAAAACCTCAATGTAAAACGACTATCACGATCCCGAATAATCAAGATCTGGCACTAAAAACAAAATCGAGACACGAAAACAAAAGACCAAAAACCAGTGACAACATAAAGGAACAAAAAAACGACGGAACATCAAGTTAGCAATACATCACAACACTACACACTAAACATCGCCACCAAAAAGACACGAACCAAAGCTTAACAAAGAACGACCAACAAAAACCCCCCATCAGCACCCCGACAGCCGACTAATGCCCACGACGTCACTACAAAATAACCAACACACAACACTTCCTGACCCTCTCCACAGCAAAAACACCAAGACTAGCAACAATCACCTTCAAGAAATTACCAAGCCAACCTAACCCATCTAATAAACCTCACGCCAACTGTAGAAAATGAAGCAGCACAAAGTATCAAATAGGGTCCCATACTGACCTAGATTAGAGTCATGCTACTACTAGATCCTAGAGCAAACTTTAAGTCACAAAATCCATATCTATTCCAATTCCTACCGTATGTTCCCATACGGAAACACAGGCGCGGAGCAAGCCAGAAGGCCCCCTTTTAATGCACAGCCTTAACCTTCAACAAGTCAAACACTTACTACATACTCAGCTAATATCCTTTTTTTCATTTCCAGGCCACCAATAACCTTCTCTACAAATCATAATACATCTTATCAGCTCCTTGGGTGTACAGAGTACTTTGAAGAATTAAAATGACTCATTTCCGTCCATTATTAGGGTTCTCACCTCACCCTTCAAAGGTACCTATTATGTCAATCTAGGTAGTATAGGTTTCCATCAGCGATCTTTCGTCTTGCTCTGTTCTATCATCTAACCAAACTTTCCTTCTGCAATCCTGCAAACTCATCCACAACCCCTTCAGGAGCCGTCAGTAATCCTATCCCCTTTGATACTTTCGACAGAAAGGTTTGGCGTGGGTCATATTCCTAGCTCTAACTCTTAGAAGAGCTATTAACTCGTTATTCCCTTTCCTACTTAAGCGCATCAAACACACCACATTCCGCCTTAACCTAACCAGGCTGGTAGCGAATTTTAATTTAACAGTCATAATCCACAAAACAGACATCAATCCAAATCCAGCGACGCTGTCGATATATAACTCTTTCTTGTTCGGGTCTCTGAACTAAGATATGGGTTTTGTGGGGGTGGGGGTGGGGGGTGGGAGCACGGGGGGGGGGGGGGGTCATAAGTAGGTCCGTATAGATGACAATCTTTGTCCCATACAGATAATGTCTCCAGATCTTAAGTGCAAACACGACCGCACCCAACTCCAAATCATGTGGTAGTATAATAATTCTTCTCATTATTTTTAACTGCGTAGACGCATAGGCAATCACTTTACCTCTTTGCATTAACACACAACCTAGTCCTATTCCGGACGCATCACAATATACCACAAAGTCTTCCGATCCATCGGGGAGAGCTAGAACAGGCGCATTACACAACTTATCCTTCAAGGTTTGAAATGCAAATTCCTGTTCCTCACCCTAATTGAAAGTCTTACATTTTTGAGTCAAGATAGTAAGAGACTTAGCTATCTTAGAAATGTTCTCAATGAACCTACAGTAATATCCAGCCAATCCTAAGAACGAACGAACCTCAGTCGGAGTTCTAGGGGCTTTCCAATTCTTAACAGCTTCAATCTTATATAGGTCTACATTAATCCATTTTACCATTTATCACATGCCTAAGAAACTACACTTCTCTTAGCCAAAATTCACACTTAGAAAACTTAGCATACAGTTTCTCCTTTTTGAGCAGTCCCAAGACTAACCTTAAGTGTCTACATGCTCCTCTTGAGTCTTAGAGTAGATTAAGATGTCATCTATAAACACTATCACAAACTTATCAAGATAAGGCCTACAAACTCTACTCATCAAATCCATAAATACCGCTGGTGCATTAGTCAGACCAAAGGGCATTACAGTGAACTCGAAATGTCCATAACGAGTTCTAAACGCAGTCTTTGGAATGTCATCCTCATGCACTCTCAGCTGATGGTATCCAGACCTAAGATCTATCTTCGAGAAAAACTGCGACCCTTGCAGTTGGTCAAATAGATCATCAATTCTAGGAAGTGGATAACGATTCTTAACAGTCAACTTGTTCAATTCTTTATAATCAATGCACATCCTAAAAGAACCATCCTTTTTCTTAACGAACAACACCGGCGCTCCCCAAGGCGAAGAACTTGGTCAAATGAAACCTTTGTCTTGGAGTTCCTGCTGAGTTAATCCTGACAACTCCACTAATTCAGAAGTCCAAACGATAAGGAGACTTGGCTACACGTATTTGTACCAGGGATTAACTCAATCCGAGAACTCAATTTTCCTGATATAGGCGGTAATCCAGATATAATCAATCCAGGAAATACCTGTAGGAAAATCTCTTAACTACAACAATATCTACTTGTTCTTATCACTAGCCTTAGCACAATCAATAGGTCTCACTTTAATCTTTCCGGTCTTTTTCTCCCTAAACCTATAGCATCCTTGCCTACCGATATTGTATCCCACACAACCTTCTCATGATAATTATTTCCCCAGCCTTATAATTAGACAACCATCCAGCCCTATAATCACCATCAAACCCCTCATGTCCAAAAGGTATCAAATCGATGTCAAAGACATGACCCTCGATTTCTAACCTTACCAATCTCTACTAGCTGCCCACTAGCAACTTGATTTGGACTATTTTCTCCTGGTACTTGTTCCCTATTCCACCTAGGATAAGCTGGCCTAACATTGTCGATTCCTACCACATTGCATAACATAGCCACTAACAGTAGGGTTTCTAGCATTGACAAGGATCATAATCCACGCACACCTCTAACAATCCCTTGCCAAATGACCCGGGAGGTTACCGTTGAAAGTATATGCGACACGGCCCTCCGGTTAGCATGGGTAGGAAGTTGCATGTGGTACACTTGGGTCAAGTACTTCTATTCCCTCCTTCCTACAACAGGGTTTACCATAGTACAAAAGCATTCAAGTCCTAAGACCTCTTATTATCTCCCTACCATTCTATACTTGCTAGGTTCCCCCACATTCCTCTTTTCTCTTCCCTTCGACCTTCTTAATTGATCCATTTCTTAACGCCTCATCGGTTCAGTGCACCAGAAATCTGCTGCACAACCTTTGTATAAGTCCTTTGGCTCGTTGCTGCCGACCAATCCCATAGATGGTGAGCAAAGCCATACACATACCCTCAATCATCCCTACTTTCTGGAGTTATCCAAAATGTAGGAACTAAACCTAGCCAACTCAAGAAACCTATCAGTATACGCAGCATGGCCAGCCCCGACCATGGCGTGATTCTACAACTCAGATTCCAACGTTTGCATCTCACAAGACCTAAAGACAAAACTTTTTGTATCAACATATACTTAAAGTCATTCCATGACATTACTAACAGCAACATTCGCGCTTATAGGCGGCATATCGAGCAGTTCCACCACGTTAAAGCCTTACCCATGAATGAACTAGCAGTGTATTTTCCTTTTTGGTTAACACTACAACCACTCATATCTTGCACATTCTCCATCTTCTTGATCTATCGAGTAAGAACTACAACACCTCCTTTACCATCATATTCCTTAGGGTTACAAGCTAAGAACTCCTTATATGAACAACCCACCCGATTGCCATTCACTAACACATTCCTAACATTCTCCTGAACGTTCTCATTAATCACATTACCATTCTGATTTCCAACATTTCCTTGGTTACTAACCTGAGGCAACATGGAGGGTAAGAGGTTCTGTAATTGTTGGGAAATAATCGTTAAGAAGTCGGATGCTCCCTCATTGCCCCCCTCTATATTCCTATTGACTCCCTCTACACCCCCATTAGCTCCCATACATTGGTCATTTCCTTGACCATTCAAATCATCAACACGCTCATTATTACCTTCCCTAGGTCTTCTACCCTTTCCACCTCTACCAACCCGTATACCCGTTCCCCCTCCTAGTGATTCAGCAGCAGGCCGGCCAGCACTTCGGGTCCTCATCCTTGGCGACATTATCTATACGAGGGAGAACATAGGCAACATTAGGCAGGCATGAAGACTTGCATATATATAGAATATCTTAATATATATATATACAGATATATACATAACACCACCCTATGGTGTCAACATCGATTTGTGTGAACAACATTATTAATTATGAGTGAGTTGTGATACACTTATAACTACGTTGGCCACCGTACTTATATTTGCATCCTTTCCCAGTCATATTCAATACTGAGCTTACATATTTCAATGACTGACATAACTAAAGCACCAAACTGCGATCACACAAAAGCATACAAAAGCGGTACACCGCGCACATAGATCCTATACGCAACTAAACGACAGATCTTAGGTTATAGTCTAGGCCAATCCACCTAGTTCTTTATAACCTTGGATTTGATTACTAATCTATCACACCCCGACAAAGGCGGGAACTCAGGAATGCAATATAATGATCAATCATAACATCAGGTACAAAATAGAGAAAACTACATTGCAAAAACTCCAAGTGCTATGAAGACCATTAACCTCGAACAAATCGAGTGATGTCCCAAATCGCAACTAAAATCCATAATCTCTTACAATTATTCAAATGCCCACACAAGGGTCCAAAATCCAAACTTAATCCAAAACATCCCAATACTAAAATCAAAACAACAAGCAAGCAAGACTTTATACGAAATTCCACCTGGGATACTTCTAAGTCTGCTATTATAATCACCAAACTATTCTGTTTTCACTTCACCTGAAAATGATACTCGAAAACGTCAACAATAACGTTGGTGAGCTCTTAGGTTTGACCTTAAACCCAAAGCTGTGCCAATATTTCAATAGTGGACAATAGTGCTATATGACAGTGAATATATGCAAACAATGCAAGACATAGCATCCTACACTAGTCAATCACCATATGTCACTTACGCACCTAAAGGGCCTACCAGCTAGAGCACTAATATTAGGGCAGAACCTCACATAAACTTGGGTAGGCATACCTATCCGCTCCAATAATCACACAAATACTGGGTAGGCGTACCCATCCGATCCAATAATCTCATAACACTGGGCAGGCATACCCATACGATCTAATAATCATGCATAATATTCACATAACAGTCATAAGCACATATCTTGTCCCAAAAATAAAACCACATTTCGCACAGTTCAATTCAAAACATTTCAAAACACATTTGAGTATCATTTTCCCCAACATAAAAATAGTAAAAAGTGAGGCTACGAGAACTCACCTTAAGCAAGTCTTTAGCAACCAAATCTTAATCACACAAGCAAATGCAACGACGCCCGCACACGACCTAGTCCAGTTAATGTTCTAATTTAATCATCCAATTCCAAAACAATCTTTACGTTTGATGCATAGAGTTTAAACGCTTTGTACAATTACCCAAAACAATTTAGTGGTGTGATGGTTGACGACATATTTTCACAATCATATAAATCTCATTCTTCGATAATACATACTTATACTATTTAAAGAAAATAGATAAGTAATATAAATAAATATTTATAATTAATAATTATAAATATATTTCGACAAGTCCATTCGGTAAACCTTAGTCACCTCAAAATAATCATAATATGGTTAAAAATGAAACGTTTACTCATAATAAACACATTAGAGAAGTTTCGAGAAAAATTATATTTTTCGTCTTTTAGTGAATTTATTAAATAAATAAAATAATTAATAATATTTTATTATTTAAAAATCAAAAATCATGTTTTTAGGAAAATTTCTAAGTATAAACTTTTTACGAAATTTCGACATGACCCGTACGCTCAAACAACGTTTTCCAAGGTTTCAAACCTTATTTTCAACACTTTTCATAAATTCGACACTTTTCGACAAAATTCCAAATTCTCAATCTTTAACGCTTACTAAAATGTTTTTCCCAAAATACCGTTCAATATCACGTCGTAAATACATTTCCATTTTCAAAAGTCCGACAAAACTCTCACAACGACTAAATATCGCTTATTGGGCTTTAAGGCCCAACAAGGGTCCATTAAGACATTTATAAGTCTAAAATACGATCCAAGTCCAAAACCAAGGTCTATTTACATATATAAATATATACTTATATGTAAAAAATAATTCGGACCACAATAAGCCCTCCCATTAAGCCATGGCTAAAATAGACTTATTGGGCCGTGATCCCATATGCTCAAAAATACGTATATTAAGCTTGAAAATAAACTAATAAGCTACGTATCGCATTTGGTTACTACCATAAGCCTCAAAAATAGTTCACAACATACGCCATAACACAAAAATAATCAAAATCACTTTCCTATTAATTTTAGGAAGTTAACGTGGTATATAAGCCAACAATAAGCCAAGAAATAACTTAAAAATAAGCCCGAATAAGCTATACAAGCTACTATAAAAAATAAACATTCTAGCATCATATATTATTCAACCATCACGACCACGACATCAAAACTACAAAAAACCCTCTTTTTCCTTTTTACTATACACGAACCAAACACCACCCTTTTTATTCATTTTGCTTCTAAAAATCGATTTTGACAATGATCAACTTCTAAAACTAACATCTATGCATCAAAATAAACCCAAAAGGACAAACAAAATTTAAATTTGAAAACTTACAAGAAAATCTTCAAATTTGTAGATTTCGACACGAACCGGACAACCCAAATGTTGTTTAAATGAATACTCAAACACTAGAATCAACCCCAAATATTTATGTCTTCATGTTTTCTTGATCAAAATTCAAAAATTATAAGAGTGTGTGTAGCTTGGTTCGGACGCACAAGAGGGAGAGAAAGAGAGATACTTTTTGTGTGAAAAAATAAACTATGTGTGTTTTTGAAATAAAACTGGGATATGTAAAGGTGCATGAATGGGACAAGGTTCCTAGAAAAGGGCCTTGTGGTTCCCTTGTGGTATCAAAATCGTCTAAGGCATCCTAGGAGGTCTCGGGTCCTTCTTTTCGTGTCGGGATCACTTAAAAGCTCGTAAAACTTAACCGTAAAATTTACCCAAAAGTTAATTAGCATTTTTATTCACCTTAAAAATACTTTTCCATTAACCTAGAGTATTTACACGACATATTTTCACTTTAAACCTTTTCAAAACTCATTTGGACATTAACGGACGTGTCAGACTCGTTTTTCGATATTTCTCAAAATTTACGGGTCAAACCACCCGGAATACAAGTAACACAATAATACCTTCCAAAAGGGATTATTAATCACAATAAACCACTATTCATCATAATTCTCACAAAAATCACCACAATTTTCATAAAATCACCACCGTCATCATGATACAAAATCTGAATAAACTGACAAAAGTCAAATAGTCAAAGGACTATAAATAAAATATTCATAACAAAAAAGGGCAAAGGTTACAGAAACGTAAGTAAACTTTTGCAAATTTAGAACAAGGATTATACCTAGCCAAATGATTACACAAGAGAACTTAGACTTGGATTTAGAACAATCCAAACGCCTCCAATTAACCAAGAACACCAACTCCAAAACACCAACTAGTAATCAAGACCTTCACCACGTTCTTGCCTCACTCTTGGAATTCTCAGAGTTGTTCTAGCCTTTGGGAGAGTAATTAGGGTTTCTTTAACCTTTGTCAAAGGTTAAAAGAGTATGTATATTGTCAAGACCCCCTAGTATGATTATATAGGCTAGATACATGATTAAGGAGCAAGAAAACGTTGCTTCTGTGATAATGAAGGGAAATGATTAGACTCTTGGCTTAATGGTGCATTAACACAACAATAATTGACATTTTGTAACTGCAGTTTGTGGCCAGCTGGGCGGCTAGAACACGAGCCGAGCGGCTCGTTGGGCTCCTCTAGCCTTTGAGGTTGCTCTTCCAGCCGGGCGGCTGGGGCAATACTCCAAAACGTACTTTTGCATTTTTTGTTGATCTTTTCTTCCTTTTTGTTTCTTTTTGGTTGGGTTGGCCCATATAACTTATAATTGGATAAAACACTTGTTCTTAGGCTACAATGGGCCTCTAAAACTCTTTATCAAAACTTTCTTTTGTTGGGAAATCTTCAAAAGTAATTATCTTCACGTTTTTTTTCATTTTCTCATCTTCTTTCGTCTTGGCTAACTATAAACACATAAACTTCACTTTGCATAATATTAGTAAAAAAAGGTATATTTTTAGCCAAATATCTTATATAAAAGCACGAATAACGCTCCCAAAAACATACTCGATTTGAGCGTTATCATATTCTCCCACACTTAAGTTCTGCTCGCCCTCGAGCAGGTTTAGCAAAATTTAATTCCAAAAACACATCAGTCATGATTCACAAAAATATAATTGCTCAAATAAGAACAATCATCGTTTTAAATTTTATATGTGAACTTCTGAGAATACCCATACGATTTTCAAACTAGATAACATAACTAAGCACCTCACGAATAAGAACTGTTGATTTTGAATTCACTCAACACTCGAATTTTTGTGTTTTGGTGGTGGTGTAAGTAAATCACTCATTTGCTTAGTCATGACTTCGTGTCATACCATAAGCTTGTACAAGTATCAAAAATAAATCCGATGAGGCGTGAGCACCAAGCAAATCTATCAAAAGGACTTTTATTGGGTTAAGCTTTCGAGTTAAGAAGGGTTGCGAGTTAGACATGGGGTATTTTTGGTTTGATTCTACAAACGAAAAATAAAGTTAAGCCCAAAGTTGCTAGTCTCCACAATCCAAATAAAATGATTACGTACCTAGTTTTCCTCTCGATCTATCACTGGTATCACGTCTTAGCATATTGGCTAATCGATACCCCCAATTTACTTTGTTTTGAAATGTTTTGAATTGATCTGTGCGAAATGTGGTTTTGTTTTTGGGACAAGTTACGTGCTTATGACTGCTATGTGAATATTATGTGCTGAATGATTATTTGGATCGGAGGGGTACGCCTATCCCAGTATTTACATGATTGTTTGGATCAGATGGGTACGCCTACCTATATTTGTGTGGTTATTGGAGCGGATGGGTACGCCTACCCAGGTTTGTGTGTGGTTCTGCCCTAATTTTAGTGCTCTAGCTGGTAGGCCCTTTAGGTGCGTAAGTGACATATGGTTATTGATTAGCTGTGATGCTAAGGTTGTTTACATATATTCACTGTCATATAGCACTATTGTCCACTGTTGAAATATTGGCACATCTTTTGGGTTGAAGGTCAAACCTACGAGCTCACCAACATTATTGTTGACGTTTTCAAGTATCATTTTTAGATGAAGTGAAAGAAGAGTAGTTTGGTGATTGTTATAGCAGACTTAGAAGTATCCCGAGTGGAATTTCATTTGAAGTCTTGCTTGCTTATTGTTTGGTTCTAGTAATTGGATGTTTTGGATTAAGTTTGGATTATAGACCCCTCTAAGGGCATTTGAATAATTGTAAGAGATTATGGATTTTAGTTGCGATTTGGGACATCACTCGAGGTTGTTTGAGGTTGATGGTCTTCATAGCACTTGAAGTTTATGCAATGTAGTTTTCTCTATTTTGTATCTTGTGTTATGATTGATCATTATGTTGCATTCCCGAGTTTTCGCCATTATCGAGGTGTGACAGATTGGTATCAGAGCCAGGTTATAGAGAACTGGTAGATTGGCCTAGACTATAACCTAAGATCCGTCGTTTAGTTGCGTATAGGATCTATGTGCGCGGTGTTCCGCTTTTGCTTGCTTTCGCGTGTTCGCGGTTTGGTGCTTTAGTTATGTCAGTCATTGAAATGTGTGAGCTCAATATTGAATATGACGGGGAAAGGATGCGAATATAAGTACGGTGGCTAACGTAGTTATAAGTGTATCACAACTCACTCATACTTAGTAATATTGTTCACACAAATCGATGTTGACACCGTAGGGTGGTATTCTGTGTATATCTGTATATATAGTAAGATATTCTATATATATGCGAGTCTTCCTGCTTACCCAACGTTGCCCATGTTCTCCCTCGTGTGGATAATGCCACCAAGGGTGATGACTCGAAGTGCTGGCCGACCTGCTGCCGAATCATTAGGAGGGGGAACAGGTGTACGGGTTGGTAGAGGTGGAAGGGGTAGAAGACCTAGGAAAGGTAATGTTGAGGGTGTTGATGATTTGAATGGTCAAGGAAATGACCAAGATATGGGAGCTAATAGGGGTGTAGAGGGAGTCAATGGGAATGTAGAGGGAGCCAATGGGGGAGCACCCGACTTCTCGACGATCATTGCCCAACAATTGCAGAACCTCTTACCCGCCATGCTAGCCCAGGTTAGTAACCGAGGAAATGTTGGAAATCAGAATGGTAATGTGGTTAATAAGAACGTCCAGGAGAACGTTGGGAATGTGTTAGTAAATGACAACCTGGTAGTTTGTTCATATAAGGAGTTCTTAGCTTGTAACCCTAAGGAATATGATGGTAAGGGAGGTGTTTTAGTTTTTACTCGTTGGATCGAGAAAATGGAGAACATACAGGATATGAGTGGTTGTTGTAATGACCAAAAAGTGAAATACACCGATGATTCATTTGTGGGTAAGGCTTTAACGTGGTGGAACTCTCAGATCCGCACGCTAAGCCGGGAAGTTGTTGTTAGTATGTCATGGAATGACTTTAAGTTTATGATGATACAAGAGTTTTGTCCTAGTCATGATATGAAAAAGTTAGAAACTGAGTTGTGGAATCACGCCATGGTCGGGGCTGGCCATGCTGCGTATACTGATAGGTTTCATAAGTTGGCAAGGTTAGTCCCGCAATTTGGTAACCCCAGAGAGTAGGATGATTGAGAGGTATGTGTATGGCCTTGCTCTACAAATCCGTGGGATGGTGGCAACAACGGAGCCAAAGACTATGCAGAAGGCTGTGCAGATTTCTGGTGCACTGACCGATGAGGCTGTGAGAAATGGATCAATTAAGAAAGTTGAGAAAAAAGGAAATGTGGGGGAAACTAGCAAGGATAAGAATGGTAGGGATGATAATAAGAGGACTAGGACTGGGAATGTTTTTGCTACTACTGTAAACCCTGTAGGAAGAGAGAATATGGGTACTTGGCCCAAGTGTACCATCTGCAACTCCTACCATGCACCCGGAGGGCCTTGTCGCACATGCTTCAACTGTAACCGCCCGGGTCATTTGGCAAAGGATTGTAGAGGTGTGCCGAGGAATATGAATCCTGTCAATGCTAGAAACCCAACTGTTAGAGCATGTTATGAGTGTGGTAGTACTGACCATGTCAGGTCAGCTTGTCCTAGATTGAATAGAGCACAAGAACCGGAAGGAAATCGTCCAAACCAAGTTGCTGCTAATAACGGGGGTCAGGGTCATGGAAACCAAGGGAACCAGGCTAGGGGTAGGGCATTCATGTTGGGAGCAGAGGAAGCTCGCCAGGACCCGAACATTGTGACGGGTACGTTTACTTTGAACAATCATTTTGCCACTACCTTATTTGACTCTGGTGCCGACTATAGTTTTGTTTCTACTACTTTTATACCTCTGTTAGGCTTAGAGCCCAGCGACTTAGGTTTCAGATATGAGATTGAGATAGCTAGCGGGCAGCTAGTAGAGATTGATAAGGTTATTAAGGGTTGTAAACTAGAAATCGAGGGTCATGTCTTTGACATCGATTTGATACCTTTTGGGCATGGGAGTTTTGATGTGATTATAGGTATGGACTGGTTGTCTAATTATAAGGCTGAAATAATTTGCCATGAGAAGGTAGTAAGGATACCACTACCGGATGGCAAGGTGCTTAGAGTATTAGGAGAGAGACCGGAAGAGAAAGCGAGACTCTTGATGAGTGCTAAGGCTAATGAAAGGAAACAAGAAGATATTATTGTGGTTAGATATTTTCCTGAGGTATTCCCAGATGATCTATTTGGATTAACGCCTATTCGGTAAATTGAGTTCCGGATTGAGTTAACCCCTGAAGCAACGCCGGTAGCCAAGTCTCCCTATCGTTTGGAACCTTCTGAATTGGAGGAGTTGTCGCGACAACTCAAGGAACTCCAAGACAAAGGTTTCATTCGACCAAGTTCAGTTAATGTTACAAAAGGTTATGAAAACGACCACAAGGGCGCGTTGGTTGAGGCTTTGGTTTGGTTTGAGGGGAGGTTACGACAGGGGTTTTTGGAAATTGTGAACTTCTTTTTTGAAAACTTATTTTTTCATTTCGAAAAGCTAGAATAAGACAAAGTAAACAACCTTAGAATGGACTTTTTGCCACAACTTATCCAATAAGCTAAAATAGCTCGAATTTTTAAGTGACAGTTTGCTTAAACTACAAGTTAAGTCTTTTAGATAAATTGATGAAATGCATTTTGAGTTATTGACACAATAAGCAATAAGAAAATCTTTTATGAGCTAGAAAAGTCTTATCCCTAAGACCTATTAAGCACTAGAACTTAGAATAAGCTAATAACCAAATAAGATGAAAAACAAGCTGAATGCTTTTTAGACAGTTAACTCTAAAAAAAAAAGGGTTCAAAGGCTTTTGACACTTTTTTGATGAAAAGATTTTGAACAAAGAAACGCATAGAAATATGCTATACAACAAAAATACAGATTAAAACTCATAATTAACATCTTAGAAGCTGAAATTAAGCAAAATGATAAGAGATAAGCTAGAAAAAGATAAGTTGAAGGAACAGTTTTACCACTACATGTTTTTGTTTTTTGAGGAAAAAGAAATGTACTTTTAGCTTAATTTATGACTAAAAAACTGATCTAACTAACTGAAAAACAAACAAAAAGTTTGAATATTCCTTAAAAAGCTAAATTCAACCAAATTAAAAAATTCTAACTAGATTCTAAGCAAAATTGAAACTGCAATATCGACCTTTATAATTTTTCATACTTGACTGTTTTTGCTCAAAAATACTAAAAAGGCTTTTTCCAAGTTTAGAAGCTCAAATATAGTTGTGCATTGATACATAAGCAATCATTTAGATCATAATAATCCACACCATGATGAATTCTCACACTAATAAGCTGTTGAACATTTTTAACCTACAGACTCTGAACATTT
Source organism: Tanacetum coccineum (assembly GCA_026074375.1). NCBI lineage: Eukaryota > Viridiplantae > Streptophyta > Magnoliopsida > Asterales > Asteraceae > Tanacetum > Tanacetum coccineum. Next base: position 37,173 of record BQNB010015994.1, read on the forward strand.
GATTATAACAATTTAGAAAAACTCAATTTTACTATCCTAAAGGTAATGAAAAACTGTTTTTAGACTACTAAATTAGAGCTAAAGAAAACCAATTTAAACATCAAAAACAGACTACACTTCCATTTTGTTGCATTATCACTACTTATCCCAAACACCCCTTTAAATGATGAAATTTCATTTTTACACTAAGACAGACTTATTTAAGCTTCAAAAGATGAAAACAGATTAAGTTTTATGAAAATTAAGATCAAATAAGCAAAAACCTTTTCGAGAAATAAGCAATTATTTATTTAGCTATATTAATAAGCTAAATTAAATCAAATAGGGACACGATTATTTAAAATAAGATCAAATCTAAACTATGTATAAACTAAGTAGTATAATAAGCTAAGCAGTACCTAATTATATCAAATAAGCAGTGAAAGCATGAATAAGAGAAATAAGCAGATTGATAAGCTAAACAGAAATTAAGCTAAAAATTAAGTAAAAGAGAAAGTACCTGTTTCCAGCTTAAAGGATATAATTTGCTCAAAGGAGAATTAATTACAACGCTCAAGTTATCAAAGATAAGCTGGTTAAGTCCCTATAAGCCCATCCATGTCTGGCTTATCATCCAAAAGCTTATTATGCAGAATTTGAGGTATTGAGAGTGATAAGGCTTATTCAGCTAAGCTTTGAGGAGGCTTAGCTGAATGAGCAATAGCTTATAAGGTAATGAGCTTATTTGAGCTTATTGATTATTTTAAAACATTTAAACAATATAGTATTCAAGTAAAAGCAGAATTTAAAAACATTAAAACGGAAACTAAACATTTATTAATATCAAGAGGTATACAAGACTTTCAAAAGGAAATTACATTGTTAAAAAAGAAACAATAGCTAATTACACTAAATAAGCTATAAAAAAAGCTACAATAAAACTACGTGATCTTTCTCTGTGTGAGTGACAACTTCTATTTATTGCATGTGTATGAGGATCCAGAAGGGGGAAATAGCGTCCATAATCTCTATTCCTGGACCTTGATTTCATAACACGCCTCTTTTAAATCATTCCTTGCCTTGATTTAGTACACGTATTATTCAACCAACATTGTGTAAGGATCGCCTATAGTGGCTAAGTGGTGTGATGTCGAAGAAGCCATATTGGTCTTCTAGAAGGGAGGAACGTGTGTGGATGTGGTTCGAGTGTATTTACTAGATAATTGGTGAAGGGTAAACGGGAGGGAGGAGGATGCACATAATTCTTGGGGGTTTGTATTCCTTTGACCAATTGAGTCCTGGTGTTGGGATTGGAGGGTTTTGACTGGGCTTAGACTTTTAATTTCATTGGCCAGGTATGGATTGGATTGGATTTATAAATGGATTTAGGGATTTTTGGACTTTTAGGCTTAGGTTTTTATAAAACGAGATTTAATTTGTTTATTGGGCTGAACCCGGCCCATTAATTGGGTACGAGTTGGCCCATTTAAGGTATGCATTGCCCTTGGCATTCGCTAATTCACTCGCTCTTTCCAATCTCGTGCTCGGGTTTCTCCTTTTGCTTAGTTTTTTAGTCCATTTGTTGTTATTCCGTTACTGCCAATAAAAACCAAAAAACACAAATTATACAATGCATTTTTCATGTAATTTGTCTTTTAACGTCATTTTAATAAAGAAAACTGATATGTGATTAAACACATATCAAAATCCCCCTATCTAAGCTATTGCCGTATCATCACGCAATGTCATATATTCACTCTCTTAGAAAACAAAAATTTTCGACCTTAGGACTAATCACCTTGAAAAAAAAAAAGTAGCTATAGTGTTCATCTAAGGGGGATAAAGAAATCATAGTTTTGATAAAAAGCCCCCGTTTTACTATTTTTATATGCATTACATTTATTATTTCATTCATTTATTCATTTATCATTTTTTATATATGAACTATAGAATCAGGAAAACTAGAAGCACTAAAAGGATAAAATTCATCGTCCTTAATTTTTCACCCAACCAAAAACCAAGCTTAAAAACGAAATCATTGTAAATACAAGTTAAGATGCTAACACTACTCATAGATGCAAATTGTGTACGCATAAAACTATCTCGACTCCCTTATTCTTAAAATCCTCTAAGCGTTTTAAAATTTCTTATTATTGGTGATACAATAAATTAGTCCTTATTTTTTATAAAGTAAACCTGTTTTAGACCATTATTAGTTTGCAAATCCTGTCTAAGAGACGATATGGCTGACGAATTAAGGTCCACATTAGGTTTAATTTCGCAATTTGATTTAGGGGTCTATCCTTTGCTAGTTCATCGATAACAAGCTAACCTACGAGTCCAGAGACGGAGACATTTTTTTTGATAACCCCAGAGTCGAAATTTGCTTTATTTATTATTTATTGCTACAATTTATTAAACCTCGGTCTTTTATACAATGAACATCGGGGTCCTAACGGACAAGAAGCCAGTAGTATTATTTCGACATCGGTAATTTCGTCAAACTTTTAAAAGGCTGTTGCAACTTCGGGAGGAAATCAACGACACAGATGTAGCAAAACTTTTATCAGTCCGGATTTTTTATTCTTTCTATGGGCCTTATATTGAAGAATGCCACTTCGGACAGCGAGCGACCCTAGACAGTAAACCTGTATCAGCCATCAGTTTTTATTATTATTAATTACTCACACTTTAAATGGGTTGTAACATCGGTATGCGAGCGACCATGTTCCGGATAGTCTTATTTTGCTTCGGTTTATTATTTTATTATTATTATGATTAGCCAATTTAAAGTCCTGTTGCTGTGGGAAAACTAGAATGGGGTGGGGGGGTTGCGGGGTTGAATTATTTTCTAATTTTTTGGCCATTCTTTTTATAAAACTTGTAAAACACTTTGTTTGAAACTTTTTTGGTGAAGTAATCTAGATATTGATGTTTAGTAATTAAGAAGTACGATATGTAAAGGTAAAGAGAAAATAGAGTGTAGAAAGATTTCACCGGGACACAAGTATTTATAGTAGGTTCTTTCGGACTACAAAGTCACCTTCCTTGCCCTACTCTACTCCCCGAGTCACCTACTCGAGAGTTTGTTAAACACTAGTCACCGAGCTCCTTTCACTTGGCGGAGAAGCCTTCACAACGATGGTACACTTCTATAGATTACAAAGATGATCACCGAATTTCTCACACACGAGAATCGATAATAACACAACTACACTTGATGTACAACTAACAATACAACAATAAATCACAGCAAGATGATCTCTTGAATGAAGTAAGAAGAATCAAGATCAAGACACTTTTGAGGCGTGCTTGAAACTTTCGCGTATTTGGCAATTCCTTTCTTGAAGTGAATTACCTACACAAGATTTAGAAAAAGATGCTAGAGAAAGAGAGAGATCAGTTTATTAGAGAGAAGATTAGATGAGAAAGGTTGTGTCAAAATTGAGAAATGGCTCTGGTTTTCTATAGCAAACATTTGACTGTAGCTGGTTCTTTCTGGTGTATTTACCAATGGCATCGGCTTGCAAAACTAAGGGCACCTGCAAACAGTAACTAAATCCGGATTTTGATTTGCAAAATCTTGAGAAATCTTGTGTAATCTGATGGATTTTCCTTGGATTTGCTGATTTGAATTTACACTATATGAAATAATTAAATTATAAATGTAAGATGTTTTTATGAAAAGTTGAGGGTTTAAAAGATTTGTGTACTTTTTTCAAGTTGCATATGAGATCCATATTTTGTGATGTTAAGAGGTTTGAGAAGAATGTGAGTTAGATATGGTTATGTTTGTCATTAATTAAAAACATAGGGTCTTTAAGTTGATTGTAAAACATTTTGTTTAATACTGTGTTTATTTGTTTAAACAATTCCAACTTTTGTGTTGATGACAAAAACTTATTAGGGATGATTAGACTTGTATTTAAACTTGGTTATTCTCCCTTTTTGTCAAAACAATCTCTCTCGCGAATGCAAATGTTTGAGCGAAACATGTAAAGTATGTCAAAGATGGAAAGCTCCCCCTTGATGAGTGCTACAAAACAAATATGTTAGAAAAAATTAAATATGCCCCCTTGCTTTGTGAGTACTACAAAGAAAATGTTAGGGGTTCCAAGAAGTAGAAATGGACTATGTAGTATCGGTAGCCATGTGTCCTATGAAAGGCAACGGTGTGTTTAGATAATAGACCGGCTGATTATAAAATGTCAAAGTCCAGGAATTTTAACATAATTATTGAAGAAGATAACACATGTCAATCACAAAATCTTTTTATTCGATTACAATATCATTAAGGATAATACAACAACATTGGATGATCAGAGAATTCTTAATGTGGATTCCTAATGAATGTTACTTTGTTTTATTCTTACTACTTAAGTCCCATTTTTTAGATGTTGTGAGTTATCACATTTAGGCGGTCGAGAATGTGATTGAGAGATGATCTTCTTTTATCTGGAGGTTGTCGACCAAGACTTGAGTCCTTGGCAATGTTCACAAAAATATCTCATGAGGAAGCAAGGAGAGAGGTTGTTAGGTCCATGGCGGAAGTGGTGGGAGTTGGAGTTGGGGTGGAGGCATGCATTGAGGGAGGGATATGAGGAGGTGTTGGTTCTAACGCCGGAGTTGGCGTGGGAAAGTAGAGTCAATGGGAGGAATATGAGGTGGTTTCCATTTGCTAAACGTTCAATGGTTGCAAAGGATGGTTAGGAGGTGATGGATTTGTTGTTGTTGGTGAAGATCTCTAGACATCTTGTAAAAGATGGAGAGAGAAGATGGTGGAGTAAGAGAACAAGGAGTCAATGGGAATTCAGGTTAATAGCTTACGGTGAGGGAGCTTGGAGGTTGGTAGTGTGCGGGTCGGTGGCGTAGGTCAATGGAGGTGGAGTTGACTTAGGAGCGTAAGCAAGTTAATTTTATTGGAGTTAATTTTTATTGGAGATAGTGGTGGAGAGGTTATTGGAGAAGTTGGTGGAGGCTTCCGTTGTGTAGTCCGAATGGTGGATGAGAATATGGTTAAAAGGGAGTGATGAAGAAGTTCTTGGATTGACAAAGCAACATGGCCTAACACTAATTCTTGCGGTTCATTTTAGATTAGTTTTGTTCTCTTTAGGCATTGTAAAGAAAGGAAAGACACAAGAGGTAGGAGTGAAGAAGAAGGACAAAAATAGTGCACTATTTATAGAGGCAGATTTGAGTTAGACTTAAATGTTTTGCTTGTTAACTTAGTTAAAATCTAATGATTAGATTGTGGCATCCAAGGTAACTTTATTGTTTAGTAACTACAGTGATTGTGACAAGGAAGGGAAAACTTGGTTTTAGATTTTGGAAAATCCGTATATTATATTGTCAACAGTTTCTGCGGTTGCGATTCTGTATTGGGACCGGCTTCTTGAATTTGAAATAGAACCAGGCAATCGGGCAAACAGGATTTTTGTAGAGGGTTTTTAAGAAAAGTTTTGATATGTTGGAGGTGCAGTTTTTTCTTGAAACCCCCTTTTTGATGACAGTAAAAATTTGTTTTATTTTTGAGAGGAAATAAAACCCTAAGCCTCCTTTTAATGTAGCTACAATGAACGTGTTAGAAACGACATATTGACCATGTGTTTCTTTGTAAACGTTCACGAGACAAGTCATACAAAAACGTTTTTATTTGTATTGAACAATGTAGTAAGATGTAAGAAAATGATTTGACACAAATGAGGGAGTATTTAGGGATTTTAGATTTCTAAAGTTGCGTAAGTTGGAATAGGTTCATTTGAGCAAGTAGATTCAACATTGATCCAAAACTGCCAAGTGTGAGATGGATGTCGTAGGTTCATATCTTTCATCTTGGGAACATGGATATAGATATTTTCATGTTTTATGTTGGTAAAACATGTGGAGTAGAAGAAATATCTTGAGAGGCAACTTGATATTTTTCGGGCTCCAAGCAAATAGTATGTCCGATTTCTTGCTCAAACTCAAAACTGTCAAGATGATCGAATTTGTGATCAAAGTCATGATTTGAATAATGAATTGGATTACTACTCAAGAATCATCTGAGCTCTCACCAAACACTCATTTTAAAGTAAGCAAATCATAAGATGTTAGAACCATATCCAAGAAAGACTAAAGGAAGTACGGTGAAGGATTATCTTGATTTCTATTTCTTGATCACTTAAGGCGGTCAGGAGTCTTGGAATTCATTTTCTTTCTAGTACTAAAAGTTAGTTTTGATGAACTTGAGATCTTAGAGTTCTTTGATTTAGGTTTCCTATGACTCGTGTTTTTTAAGGGATGATCTTTAGATTATTGATGTTCGAGATTTGTTTATTTAATGGTTCATTTTCCTTGACTTCTAAGTCTTTACTTTGGTTTTCTATGATGTCGACTTCTAGTAAGTCATCATCTATAAAGGATGTGAATTGAGGAGGAGTTTCATCAAACATTGACATTGTGTGATTCTTTGAATTTCATGGTTTCCTTTATTTAGAACTACTAGGCTTTACTATTAGGGGATATCCTAAGGAAAACACTCTTCGGCAGATTTAGGGATCGAATTTTGTAAGGTATAGTCTTGGTATTGAAAAGAATCATTTACTACCAAATACTTTGAAGTGTTCTAAGTTTGGCTTTCTACCTTTTGCAAAAGGCTCATAAGGAGTTTTTTCCGAGGAAAGGTCTAATAAGAATTCTATTTAGAATGTAGGTGGAGGTGTCAACGGCATTGCACCAAAACTTTTGAGGGATTGATTGTTCATTTAGCAATGTTCTACTCATTTCTTGTAGGGGGGATTTATTCTTACGTTTCTACTTACCCACATTTTTTGTGGAGTAAGTGTGTGAGCCGAATATTATGGATTGCCATTAGAAATCACTAAAAGCTACCGAAATTGTACTTCAATTATCAAATTCCTCGACCATGATCCGCCCCCCCGTTACGAGGATTGAAATAATGGGGCTCCTTTTGGTTTTGCAATCTTTTTACTTAGAATTTTAAAAATGATCAAAAGCTTTTATTTTTTTTGTTTTAAATACCTTGTCATGTGTTATCTTGTGTAGTCCATCTACCATGACTTAAAGTGTAGAAGTTGCCTCCGTAACTTTGAACAGCTGTCTGAGCCAAACAAGTCCATATGCTAATGTTCTAGAAATTTAGAAGTAGAAAACATGTTTTTAGCTTTTTGGCTTTCTTGTACTTGTTTTCCATAATGTTGCAAGCGTCGCAAAAGTGTTTTTCGAATTTTGTTTTGTATGTTTTAACAAGTTCTTTAGATAATTAGCGATTGTATAAGTGCATATTGGCTGTGACCCAATCCTTCGATGCCATAAGGTTGATGTATCATTCTATTGAGGTTATGACAAAAGGGCGTTCTTTGGAGAGGTTCCATTTTATAATGTAATGGCCATTTTTCTAAATTCCTTTTTCTAAGGTTGTGCGTTTTTTAATTATTTTGCTACCGGTTTCACTAATAAGTACATTGCCCTTTTTATCGCAAATTTGACCTATGATTATGAAGAATTAATAAATATATTTTCTACGGGACTAACATATTGTTTGGTGAGAGGTGTTATGAGAAATTGTACCTTTGCCGATGATCTTGCTTAAGTGTTACTATCCCAAACAACAAGTTACCTCCTCAAAGGTTTATAGGATGAGTAAAGAGATTCTTTGTTTCCGTCCGTATGCTAGTACAAACGCTATCTTGGATCCATTCATCCGGGTCAAGTTTCACCTTTTGACGTACCTAGATACATAAAGCAACTCAAGCATTTGGTCCCCAATATCTCATGGGTCCGTTAGTGTTATACATACCGTTTGGTTGTCCCATGTATGGAAATGGAGGAAAAGGACACCATTGATTATACATAGGAGGTTGGAATTGTTGTTCATGTTGTGTTTCATAGTTCCAATTACTTGACGATATAGCTTTTGGCGTACGGTACTAGGTTTTCCTATGGGTCGTTTTATGGGGCGTTTGGATTTTACTTTTTCCATGTCCTTGACCAAGTTTTAGAATTGGTGGTAGTTTGTTACCTTTTGGTGCACCTAAAATAGACTTTTTGGTAATTAGAACAGAGTCATTTTGTTTAACTACGTTGGTTTCCAAGTCTTCTTTCTTTTTTACACTGTCATCAGACAGCTGGTGTTGTTCGTTTGAACAAGCCAGTGCTGTTGGTGAATGGCACCGGCAAGCTGGTTCTACAGAGAGCTTTTTAAGTTGATCTCCTAGATTTTTGATTTTAGTGTTTCTAGAGGAAGCTTAATAGTTCCTCCTGTGTTATCTAATCACACTTATCTTTTGAACGGTTTTTTGCATTTCGACCTTGTTTTGATAAAGACAAAACTACTATTCTTAAAAAAATGGTAGTTGTAGTTTTAGAGAGTTTGACTTCTAATTAAGTTCATTACAAGAATCATAATTGCTACTAAGTTTCTTTACCTTTTCTAATGTGTCTTGATTGGTTTTAAGTTCGTTATTGGTCTGTTTGAGAGTGAATCATTTTTAGGTTTTAGTGTTGTTTTTGTTAATGTTCTTATGATAATTTGACCAAGTTTTCTATACTCATTTTCCTTGATTCGTTATTAAAGTTGCACTACTATAGTATTGATTATCTGATAGTACCTGTTTGAGTGAGCCATGAGAAAATCTCATATTTTTTGTGTCATCTCCATATCGCTCCAACTTCCAACAATGAATCGCCTTTTGATCACCTGGAAGAGTTTTTAGGGCAATCACTTATGAAGTGATTTGGATCTCCGCACTTGAAGCATCTTCGATCTCCCCTTCTCTCTTCCTTGATTTTTCAGAAGTTCTTTTGGTCGTCATAGGGTTGTCGGACAAACTTGCCTCTTCTTCTAAAGAATTTTTTGAAATCCCTTACGCTATTGCATATTCCTCATCATTGCTATCCGAGGAGGGATGATGTGGTAATCATCACTCAAGACTTGTAACTTTTCATTTCTTGGTTCTTTGCAATCTCCAAGTCCTTCTCAAGAATTTCCTCATAGACTTTGAGGTTACCAACAACTCGTCTGAGTTAGATTTGACAAAGTCTTTGGGATTCTTCTTATCGCCGTTACCTTTGGTAGCACATTTCGATGGAAGAGCCCTCAAGAATTTCCTATATGGTTCGACTTGAAAAATATCATAAGTGCCTTTAAGAGGAAAGTACTAATGAGATTATAATCTAGGAAGGCACAATAAATGGTTCATCGTCGGTAATTGAAATCCTAATATTTTTGTTACAAAAAGATGCTGTTTTTTTTCTTTAAACTTGTTTGTTACTTGATGAGTTAGTTATTAAAGAACCTAATTATTTTAAGTCAGTTGTCACACATGAAAATTCTTTCATATTACTTTTGAGGTTAAAGCATTGTATAAAAACCATTTTTGCTTCATCATTTTTGAGGAAAGCATTTTCTTTGAATTTCATCAAAGCTTTCATTTAGTGTAACATCATCCTTGACATCCTTGTCTTTGATGGTAAGTGTGTAGTTACCATGAGCTTGATATACAAAGATCAATTCCTTAGACATCACGTAAGTTTCAAAACGATTATTTTTTTTTCCATTAAAATAAATCAATTTGCCTCTGAAGGAGAGGTGGTCGTTGCATAGATTGACTTCATTTGTATGTTTTCGATTCCATAATCGTAAAGATTAAAATTCTATTTATTTTTAAAAACTATTGATAACCTAGCTCTTGATGCCAATTATGGAAAACTAGAAGGGGGAGTTGAATAGTTTTCTAAAATTTTGGCCTTTTAAAACTTGTAAAACACTTTGTTTGAAACTTTTTTGGTGACGTGATCTAGATATTGATGTGTAGTAATTAAGAAGTAAGATATGTAAACGTTATTAAGAGAGAATAGAGTGTAGATAGATTTCACCGGGACACAAGTCTTTATAGTGGTTGGCCTACAAGGACACATTCCTCTTGCCCTACTCCACTCCCCGAGATCACCTATCGAGAAGATGAGTTTGTTAAACACTAGTCACCGAGCTCTTTCACTTGGGAGAAGCCTTTCAACGATGGTACACTTCTATAGTTACAAAGATGATCACCGAATTTCTCACACTCCGAGAATCGATAATAAACAAAATTCACTTGATTGTACAACTAACAATAAAACATTAAATACAACATAGATGATTCTCTTGAATAAAGTAAGAAGAATCAAGATCAAGACACTTTTGGGGCGTCCTTGAAACTTTTGTGTATTTGGCAATTCCTTTCTTGAAGTGAATTACCTACACAAGATTTAGAAAATGTCTGCTAGAGAAAAGAGAGATCAAGTTTAGTAGAGATAAGATTAGATGAGAAAAGGTGTGTCTATACTTCAGAAAATTGCTTTGTATTTATAGCAAAACATTAGACTGTAAGGACGGTTTCTTCGGTGCTGTTTACCAATGGCACTGGCTTGCAAAACTAAGGGCACATGGCAAAATAAGTAACAAATCCGATTTTGATTTGCAAAATCTTGAGATATCTTGTGTAATCTTATGAGATTTTCCTTGGATTTGCTGCATTTGATTATCACTAAAGAAATAAGTAAATTAATAAGTGTAAGATGATTTTGTGTAAAGTTAGGGTTTAAAAAGATTTGTGTACTTTTTAAGTTGCTGTGAGATCATGGTTTTGAGATGATAAGACGGTTTGAGAGGAATGGTCATGTTTTAGTCATTAATAAAACTAGGTCTAAGTGGATTGTAAACGTTTTTGTTTTAAAACCGGTTTATTTGTTTTTAACACTATGGTCTTTTAACTACCTAGTCAACGGTTAGCAAAGGCCGTAAGAATCGTTTGCCTATTTTCCCAAACACTGACACAAAACCTCGATGTGTACATTACTTTCACCAGAAGGATCTCCTTCGAAGTGATTTAAACAATGAATCGCAAAAAGAAATGTAACTTTATTTATTAAACAATATATAAAGTTATTATGCTTGATGGGAGCAAAAAGTCAAACAATTAAAACTTTATGAGCTCTAAAGAAGATCAACTTGTCATATTGATATTATTTTTGGATTAAAATGGTTAATTATATATAATAAGTAATTAGAAATTAATTAATTAAAATAGAGGACCTGAAATTGTAAATTCTGAAAAGTGGAAGGTTTGGTTAGTATTTAATAGGGGTGTGCACGGTTCGGTTTGGGTCGGTTTTTGGCTACAACCGAAACCGAACCGAAATATTCGGTTTTTATAAAACCAAAAACCGAAACCGCTCGGTTTTTGGCGGTTCGGTTTTTTCGGTTTTACGGTTTTTGCGGTTTGGTTTTTCGGTTTTTTCGGTTTCAAACCGTTTAAATTTGGTTTTTGCTAATTTATATTAACTTGTTTTACGTAAAAAATTGGTTATTTTAAAAAAAAAATTGTCAATATGAGCCTAATAATGTTTACACAAATTTTTACAATTATACACATATAAATGAGAGACACATACATGCATGTGAAAATACGCATAGTATGATCATTGTCATTGTAACGACATATTGTCAAGTAAACACACGTACACGACAAACATATATATAAACATTAAGATAATATATGTTATAATAATTTCATCCATAAAATAAATATAAATTTAAAATTTTAAGTTATCATTTATTTATTTATATTATATTAATTATATATTATTATAAAATTGGTTTGGTTCGGTTTTTACGGTTCGGTTTTTGGACAAAAACCGAAACCGAACCGAAAATTTTCGGTTTTTGAAAAATTAAAAATCGAACCATCGGTTTCTAGTTTCGGTCGGTTTTTTCTGTTTGGTTTTTTCAGTTTCGGTTTTTTCGGTTTCTTTTGCTCACCCCTACATTTTTGAACATTTTATACGTTTCGTCACTCTTTTTTACGTTTTCGTCGGTTTTTTCCGTTTTTTAACGTTTTCGTCCGATTTCTTACGTTTCCGTCCGTTTATTTACGTTTTCGCCCGTTTTCTTACGTTTTCGTCAGATTTCTTACGTTTTCGTCAGATTTCTTACGCTTTCGTCCGATTTCTTACGTTTTCGTCCGTTTTCTTTCGATTTCTTACGTTTTCGTTCGTTTTTTTATCGTTTTCGTCTGATTTCTTACGTTTTCGTCCGATTTCTTATGTTTTCGTCCGTTTTTACGTGTTCGTTCGATTTCTTACGTTTTCATTTGTTTTTTAACGTTTTCGTCCGATTTCTTACGTTTTCGTCCGTTTTTTTACGTTTTCGTCCGATTTCTTATGTTTTCGTCCGATTTCTTATTTTTTTTGGGTCCCTTTTTTAAAGTTTTCGTCCATTTTTTTACCTTTTCGTCCAATTTCTTACGTTTTCGTCCGTTTTTTACCTTTTCGTCCAATATCTTACGTTTTCGTCCGTTTTTCCGTTTTCGTCCTATTTCTTACATTTTCGTCCGATTTCTTACATTTTCGTCTGTTTTTTACGTTTTCATCCGATTTTTTAAGTTTCCATCCGTTTTTTTACGTTTTCGCCTGTTTTCGCCAGATTTCTTACGTTTTCGTCTTTTTTTTACGTTTTCATCTGATTTCTTACTTTTTCGTCAGATTTCTTAGGTTTTCCTCGTTTTTTTACGTTTTCGTCCGGTATTTTACGTTTTCGTCAGATTTCTTACGTTTTCGTTCGATGTTTTACGTTTTCGTCTGATTTCTTACGTTTTCGTCCGATTTCATAAGTTTACGATTTCTTAAGAAAACAGACGAAAACGAACGAAATCGGACGTAAATGTAAAAAACGGACGAAAACATAAGAAAACAGACGAAAACGTAAAAAACGAACAAAAACGTAAAACATCGAACAAAAACGTAAAAAATCTGACGAAAACGT
>BQNB010015994.1:51617-72303 GCA_026074375.1 Tanacetum coccineum
TACATCAGCTGTGGAAACCCCGCCGGAGCCGTGGACACTATTCACAGATGGATCGTCATGTGTAGATGGATCAGGCGCGAGTCTAATACTGACTAACCCGGAGGGGGCGGAATTCACATACGCGCTATGGTTTCAGTTTACTGCTTTGAACAATGAGGCAAAATATGAGGCATTGATAGATGGCCTTCGGATAGCGGCGCACATGGGCGTGCGCAATATACAAGTAAGTGTAGACTCTAAGTTGGTAGCAAACCAATTCCCGGGGACGTACGTTTCCAAAGAATATAATATGATCAAATACATAGAGAAGGTCAAAAGATTGGTCAGCGGCTTTGCTAAATTTTCCATAAGCCAAATACCGTGCAATAAAAACAAGAAAGCAGATGCCCTGAGCAAAATCGCGTCAACCGGCTTTGCGCACTTATCCAAACAAGTCTTGGTCGAGGTACTTATAGAAAAATCGATACAAGAGAAGGAGGTGACGACTGTGGTAGAGGAAGAAGGGACAACATGGATGACCCTGATTGTGGAGTACCTGAAAGATGGGACCCTTCCTGGTGATAGAAAGGAGGCAAGCAAACTCCGCATAAAAGCCAGACAATACGAATTGATGGAAGGAATTCTCTACAGGCGGTCATTCTTAAAGCCGTGGTTAAGGTGCGTCAGACCACTTTAAGTGAACTACGTGATCTGTGAAATTCATAAGGGGTCGTGCAATATGCACGCAGGACCGCGGTCAGTAGTAGTAAAGGCTGTGCGGCTGGGATATTATTAGCCGACCATGCACCGGGACGCAAGAGATATGATACGTACGTGTAACGATTTTCAAATACATCGCCCCATGCCAAGAAACCCTCAGCAACTACTAACCCAGATCACGGCTCCGTGGCCGTTCTACAAATGGGGAATTGATATAGCCGGTCCTTTCCCGGAAGGACAGGGTAAGGTTAAGTTTTTGATAGTCGCCATAGATTATTTCACGAAATGGATAGAAGCAAAATCCGTGGCGACAATCACAAGAAATCAGGTGAAAAAGTTCGTATGGGACAATATTGTATGCCGCTTCGGTCTCCCAGGAGAAATAATATCGGATAACGGCAAACAATTCAGTGACAATCCATTTAAGGATTGGTGTGATAAATTGAATATCACATAATGATTCGCCTCAGTGAAACACCCGCAATCCAATGGACTTGTGGAAAGGGAAAACCGAAGTTTGGGTGAAGGAATCAAGGCACGTCTGGGCGAAGGAAACAAGAATTGGATAGAGGAACTTCCCCATGTCCTTTGGGCCCACCGCACGATGATTAAGTCAATCCATGGGGACACCCCCTTTTCCTTGACCTACGGTACGGAATCCGTCATACCTGCCGAAATCAGAATGCCAACTTACCGCACCGCGAAAGTTGACACCGTACATAATGATGAAGAGCTACGGCTAAATTTAGATTTACTGGAAGAAAAGCGGGAGCGCGCAGCAATCTGCGAGGCCAAGTCCAAAATGAAGATGACAAAGTATTACAATGCTAGGGTCCGTGGTGTTGCTTTTAGACCTGAAGACTTTGTTTATCGTAGCAATGACGCAAGTCATGCTGCGGCCGGTGGAAAACTTGGACCAAAGTGGGAAGGACCCTATGAGGTCACGGAAATGCTAGGAGACGGAGCGTATAAGCTAAGGACTATGGATGGTGCGAACCTCCCGCGAACATGGAATATCGCTAACCTAGAAATGCTACCTTTAGGCCGTAACACATGCATGGGCGAACCTCATTGTCATTAGGACCTCTAATAAAAGTAATCCATGTATTATTTCCTTTTTAACTTTTTTTCCTTAGGATATTAATAAAATTCCATAGGGTCTAGCTAACCCTGCGACCTTTTTATCGTGAAAACTGTCTAAGTCGTTCTTTCTCTTTTCCTTATTTATTATTATTTGTCATTCCACGAATGCATGCACAATATTGTGACTATCTCCGGATGTTTATAGGATAAGTACCCTAATAATTGCTTGCCTCATAAGAGGGTTGCAACCCCAGCGGCCACAGATTATGTATCTTTAACCTATGTACCTAAGACGTTGGGCGCATAAAGAAAGACTCCCATGGAGCACGTAAGTCACTAAGCGTGCAATATATATCTAACACAATAAAGTTGGCAAAAATTACAAAATATTGTTGCCCATGAACGTTTATGAGAATATTACACAAAAAATAATATATGTCACAGTACCACAGGCGGTACTACGGCTCAGGGCCAATCCAAATTGTACATAGCAGGCAGGGACTTGGATATAACAAGCCTAGGGGACGCTCCGTCTTCTGATAGCTCAGTCTGTGAAGCGGCATCCTTCAGTAAGATTTGAAGACCCTGAGGAGCAGTCGGTACGGACACAGGAATCCCGTTCGACCTCGCGTGATGGGCAGAACCAACTCCGTAAGTACGACACACAATCTGACACTTTCTCTTCTTCTCCGCCCGGCTCACATTTGCGGCTATGACATCCTTTAAGAGCAACTCCTCCTTAAAAGCCCAAGGGTCTTTCGGGTCACGTACCTCGGGGTACACCGAGATCTTCAGTTGTGCGGAGCTAGGACGAAGGTCACGGATCCATTGAGGGGCGTCTTCTCCAGTATCGCTTTCCAAATATAAGGACGCCATGATTATATCCATGGGGGCGTCCTTCAGTTTTTCTAGTTCATCTATCAGCGGATACTTTAGATCTTTCAGGGCTTGCATGGTTGCCGTGAATTTGCCCTCGGCTTTCGGATCATAAGCCTCAATGTTCGCCAAGTCTAACTTTACTTCCCCTAGCTCCACTCCATATTTCAGACCATCAAAAAAACCTTTGGTGATCCCGGCAGACACCACGTTGGCAAAAGCCTGTCTTAACTCCATGGATTCCTCACACTTTAGCACAGCCAGACGTAAACCGTGTCCAATGACCACCGGCGACCAGCGATTGCCGTCAGCATATGCGGGTATAGTTCCTCATCAAAGTCTATGCTGAGGGCATCCGGCCGTGCGTCTATTTCAGCACACCGCGAGCTTACCCGATCATCCTTATACCTCTTAAATTCTTCAAAAGCTGCCTTTATCTTTTCTTCTCTTGTAATCTGACTCTGAAGAGTGTAGACATGTTGAGACAATTGGTCATTGTTTACTTGGAGGTCCGAGAACTGAATGAGGAGGATTTCCAATTCCTTAACAAGTTCTGCGTTCTTGGCCTCCGCGGCCTTCTTCATACCCACCTCAGCTTCCAGTAGAGTTTCCAAGTTTTGGGTCCGGTTACGGAGACTATGTACCTCCGTTTCCACAACCCTTAGGGATTTGACTTCCTCATCAAGTTTCTTTATCTCCTCCTCCCTCGCTTGGATCCTTTGGTCACGTCTGGCTATCTTGGCCGTGGCCTCCCTCCGCAATCTGACCTCTTGCTCAAACCTGAGCCTCAGCTGCGACCCCATAGCCACCTGCCATGCCAAGGTCATATTATACTAGCTCAAAAATTATGGATTAGGCAGGTGGCGAAGTTCAGAGAAGTATCCTGGCGGCACAGAATGATCCACCATGTCTTGGCACGCCTCTGGGGTGTCCAAACGACAATCATTAGTCACACCCCATCCCGGCTGATATATACCGCCTGGCGACCCAGCAAGGGATGTGAATGAGGTAGACTTTTCGAACTTAGGGTCCTCTGCGGCGGCCGTCCCCTTGGAGGATCTGCATTGATGACAAAATAGAACATACGGTTTGTTAGCACAACTACATCAAAAGCAAGTACACAAATAGTACATAAGAAATCAAAGAACAAACCACTTATTGGGTAATATCCCGCTCAGGGATTGACTGCGGCCTCGCATAAGATAACAGATCAGGTCCAATGACATTGGCAGGAGTCTCTTGCGGAATAGGTGTGGAAACGATAGAGCCTGCCCCTAATCCCATGACAGCTAGGGACTTTCCTCCACGAGTATGTGACCCAGGACGGACGAAAGCATGATTTGTCCTTAGCACTTTGGGTGGTGCGTTCGCCTCCGTCTCACTCCGGTCTCTCTTGCGATGCCTCTTGTTCATAAGAGGTCCCATCGCAGTTACCTCTCTCTCAAGGTTAACTTATGGAGCGACCTCCGTGGTCGTTGTATCCTATACAGAAGGAGCCTCTCGGGAGGTCTCGGCCGGAATCTGGCTCTCAGTCTCATCCTGGTTGGTAATCATGAGGGGCGGATCTTCATTTGAAAAGTCTAGTGGTGGCTTATCTATTGCGGCGGGGGTACCCGACGAGGTCGACGTTGCAACCACGTCCTCCATGTCTATAACCCGACTCGCGGTGGCAGTTAATAGTGGCACCTCATGCGCGACGCGCTGCCGCATCCCAGTCTTTACTATGGCAGGATTTGGGGCGCTAATCAAGTTAAACAAACCCATCTCTGCGATCAAACGCAAACAATTAGAATATCTTTAGACTTATACGAGGAACGGTAAAAATATGAACACCCACCCCGGCCATCGTCGTATAGAAATATGGGATACACGTCATCTCCTAAGAAGTATATGCGGCTCAACCCTACTAAACATAACAGGAGCTCTGGCTGTTTTTGGATGGGGGTCCGCCGTGTGTTTAACAGCACCACGTCCTCCACGGAGTACATGTCCTCTGCAGGCATTCCATCCTTTAGCGCGCTAATACGATAGTCCACGACGGTGGGGAATACCTTCTCATCAACCCAAAAAATCTGTTGTTCCAATTCTTCAACGAATCCAGGGGTTTTGTGTAACACTGTAGGGTATTTTTTCCTGGCCGTTTGCTAAACGATATTCACCCCGAACTAACCGATGGAGTATAAAACACACGGAACAAATTCACTGACGGAATTATGTTTAGGACACGACACTGTATTTCAAAATGACTTACTTTGGTTGCGCCTATTATTGATAGCTGTGACAAATGTATTTGATAGTGACCAAGTATATCAAAAAGAAACTGTGATATAGGGATACGGAAATTGACAAACTCGAAAAAATTGGTGTACACACCGACTTTGCCCTCCAGAAAATCTACGATCCTGTCCCCTCGACCAGGCAATTCTGGGTACAGGCCCTCTGATATGCGTACTCAGAAGTAAACTCCAGCAGATACTCCTGGGAGATGGTTGATACGGCGATCTCGAGTTGTACGGTATCCCTACCCATTTTTAATAAGTTTTATGAAATAGCGTCGTGTACTAACCTGGCGTGGTGAGTTTCCGTGAGAATATGTAACGTATGCGGCTGTGTGTGAAAATTGAGGTTTTGACTCGAAGATTGTGTAAACATGAACAGTCCTCGCTGGCCCTATTTATACTATACCCTCGAATGTTGTGCACAGTTGGATATTTGACACGTGTTCCCACTTATTCTTTGGACGGTTAGGGATTAAGAGGAAGGTGAAACAGTTTGGGGCCTACTTGTCTAATCACTTAGCCGTTTTAGCCGTTTCTTGATTCATGGGTCCTGTTTTTATACTATGGGGTCCACATTGCTTTTAGCGGTTTTGTATTCTTAGAATGGACGTTTGTAGTTTAGTAACCATGGCCGCGGTCCCGACCATGGCCACGTCTCCTAGACTGGGGGGACATGATGACGTATAATATGGACCGGCCCCGTCTATTCACACTATTATGGACTTTGTGGCTGTTACTGGGCTTTCGGCCCACCCCGCGGTCACGGCTTCCTGGGCCTACGGGTCGTGGTTAATGGCACGCTGTCCATGGCCGCAGTATTGGGACGAGATATCTTTCAGGATAACTCAATTAAATAAGAGACATGCTTTACTTATTTAAATCACTCAAGATAAACCCGAATCCCTACAATATCGGCCGCGTCTTGGGCCGAAAGATACGGAAACCCTAAGGAGTATTCGACCTATAAAAGGAACCCAATTGTCATTAGTACAAGTATCGTTTTAACCCTAATAACACTCGAGTACTCTCCAAAAGTCATATACTTACTCTCACACCGGAGTCTAATCGTGGGATCCGCTCCCATGATAAGGTTAACGGTGTTTATTTCCTTGTGCAGGGTCCTTCAAAAAATTCACTTGGTACAAGATCAAGGCACTACACATCCGAATAGCAGCCTATTCGGATCAAACAAGACCCAACCTAACTTTTGTATCAACAAAAATGTTTTGGCACAACAACCATTACATAAGACGACACTCCATTACATAATCGACAAATTTGAAAAATAGAAAGTTAGTTTGTTTCAAAATCACCATATACGTCCCTAACTCCATATTTCCATGTCTTTGATGTATATAATTTCATAAAATATATGATGAGCATTTTGATAATATAAAAATTTGTATAGCACTATAGACACCGGAATTCACCTTAACATTAAGAAAGAACTTTTCACGACTCATATCAAGTGGTGTTATCGTGCAAAAAAGTGGTGCTATCGTGTTAAAAAAGAGAAGAAAAGACAAAAAAATAAAATAAAAAGAAAATGAAAAATACCGAACCACTCGGCTGGTCCTAACGGTGCAACACCCAAAAACTCAAGATCCGGTGTGCATGTGGTGTCGTCCCATTGCGTTTTCCCAGATGTTGCGAGGAAAGACGTTGGACACCGAGAGCTCTCAAAAGCGTATACGGGTTAAATTATAGATTTTAAATACTCCGTATTAGACAAAACTACATGTTTCGTCCTTGTGGTTTACCCAAAATCACGCTTATCGTCCCTCTTCGATTTTAATTACATCATTGATAGGTAATTTTCAAAATAACTGCATCAATGATCGTTGTTTTAAAAAATACAAATCGATGGTCCTTATTTTCCATAAAAAAAACTGTGAATGAAAATAGTTTTAATTAAAATCGAACAACATGTAATTTAGATAAACCACATGGACGAAACATGTTTAAATAAGTAAATACGTACAAGTCTCCTGATCGTTTTCGTCTTCTCCAACGCGTTGTTATTAGTATTTCCCAAACCCTTCCTTGACAATTAATTAAATTTAGTCTCCAACAGTTTTTATAATAAAAAAATAAAATATGGATTATGATTTTAGAAACAGATTAAACAACAATTCACAATCATCGTCATCATCACCGATGTACGGCAGACCATCACCGATGCAGCAACAACAACAACAATCTCTCCAAATCCGATGTAGTGGGGGGGGGGGGGGGTGGGGCGACCGCCATCTTCACTCTAACCCTAAAACGGTGCTGCGGTGAGTGTTCTCATCCTTAATCCTCCTCCTCCACCGTCTAACACGTCATCTTTCCTGTTAGTTAACTTACTATAAAACATTTTTTTTTTAATTTTAAAATTGATTTTTTTTTATGTTTTATTTTGTAGCAGGAGGAGAGGAAGGATGAGGGGAGGAATGGGATTAGGGTTCTTTAAAACTCTACTTTCGTATAACGCCACCGGTATTTGTTTCTATAACTCATTACTGCTCTATTCGACTTTCAACTTATTACACTTAGTTATTGTTGCCATTAGAACACCTTGACTTTCGTAACTTAGCCCGCCATCTTATTACCACAATAATACTTATGTATGTGCAAAAGCTTAATAACCGTGTAACTTCCACAATCGTCTAAGCCTTTCCATAATGTGGGGGCATTAAGTGGGCAGAGCCTTAAAGTATTGCTCGAGAGGAGTAGGGGGGGGGGGGGGGGGGGTGGGGGGGGGGGGGGGGGGGGGGGCAACAACTTTGATAATTTTTTAGAAAGGGGGGGCGTGGGGTGTGGATCACAAAAAAAAACATATATAAAATTTTACACTACAAATTTTTTTCGCTAGGGGGACCCCTTTATTGCCCCCTCCTTGTCCCGCCTCTGGTGGGCATACATGACTACTCAACGCTTGTGTTATGGATGCCAATGACCTTGTGCTTGTTTGGTTCAATAGATGCCCCACACAAACCAAATGCTTACCACATAATAGTTGTTTAGACCATAGATACTCAAAACTACAGCTTTATTTTTTATTTTTTATTCTGACTTCTGAGTATGCAATAAGCGTTGCAGATAGCCTAGATCAAACACACACTTAACCTAGTATTAGCTCTTTGCACGTGTACATTTATGCTGGGGGCGTATTTTGGGTATTATATTGGTATTTGTATAAGATTAATAGATTATTAATTATGGTGTTTTATTAAATTTGCCTCACATATATGTTTCTTTAGATTTGCTTTAGCTTCTGTAAGTTAAAAATTTGTCCCCAAGACTTTTTAGGTTCTACTTTTCTCTAGTCATTTTTAGTAGCCCATTGCCTCTACTCTTAACTATAGATGTACAGACCCATACATCTACAAATTGTGCCCCATCCCTTAGGACGTACATGTATATATGCTCACAACCCCATATTGTCCATTACGATTTTAGTGCCTTTTACTTATGCACTCACCACTCAAAATAATATTATAACATCTCATCTAGCACACATACCCTAAAACCCTGCCCTTGGAGGGCTGTAGGGGTACAATACCACTCCTCGGATGGTGTTTGTAATTGTTGCGTAATTATGATTACTTCTAATATTGGGTTTTCCATGCATTATTGGTACTAATGTCATTACTCAAACTTGTCTTTTGATTGTAAGCTATGAATTAAATTCAGTCTTCTCTAGAGTATTAGACTTACCACACTAGGATTGGAAAAAGATTGAGTAGATAGGCGATTACGTACTACAGAAACAAAAGAAAATCACTTATATGAGGTTTTAGTGGTGCAAGTGCTTAAAGTGTAGCCTTATATCACATGAAATGACGTGTTAAGAATAACATGTTTTGGTTTAAGCAATAGCTACAATAGTCTCGAAAAATATTTTCACACCGCCTCGTTAGGATATATAAAAACCTTATTTATGCACATGTAACGTTTGCAACTGGTTGTATAAGCTAGAAAGGTATCCATGTATTTCTTGCATTGCTTGGAATCCATTTCTGTAAGCACTTAATGGATTGTTAACAACTACTTGTACCACATAAATATTTTCTTACTGGTTAATCGGGACCTATCATAAGGGTTTTCTGACTCTATATGTGATGTAAAGCATTGATACGAGTCTCTTTTATTGTCTTGTATAATTGAATTTTAATTGTCTGGTTGTTTTCATTATATTGATTGATATTCATCTATTGTAGCCTCAAATGTCCCCACACATTGGCGAGATTCCACGAAGCACTTTTCAGTTTGACTTTGAACTAGAGAGGAAGATACTTGCTGAGGCAGAGAAAGAATCCCCAAATTGGAGCAAGCTGCTCGAAAGCCTTCCTCAGAGAACTGCAAGACCGATATCTCGTGCGGTATGCTGTTAATCCGACTTTATTGGTTTGGCATGTCTTTGTATTGATTCAAATGTGCTTGTCATGGATAGTCCAAGTTAATGATTGCCTTCTTTGGCCTTCCATGTCTTTTTATTCATTCAACTGTTATGTTTACCATATTCATTATAACCATATCAAAGTATTTGACAATCCAACATGGACAGGCAGTTTCAACCCATCTATGTAAAGGTGGGCCTATTTGGGTTAAAATTTATTGTGAGAGTTAAGAAGCATGATCAAAGTGTTAGCTAAAACATGAGCAGGCTGAATTGGCTAAAAGTCACCCATTTACAGCCTCTTAAATTTTTTCTTTCAAGAAGATCAAATCATTGCCATGGGCTCACGCCAAACCCAACCCCGTTTTGACTGGCTTTAAATTTTACATGTTATGTCTCATTACCTGCCTATTTTGCTACCCACGGTCCAACATAATGCTAAAAGAGCTGGTTCTTCTTTGACTCTCTGCTACTGCAATGTAGCTGGTCTGCTTTTGCTCCCCTTAAGCTATTTCCTTTCACTAAAGCTCGAACAAATTTAGGTGCCAGTTCTTGTCTTTATAGTATAGTTTATTTAATATTTTGTTATTCATGAGTATCTATTGTGTGCATCTAGACATTGCTTGCACAGTAGAGCATTCTTCATTTCTTTGTCATCTCTCTGTGCTTTTCTCCTAAGCATAGCTATATAATCAATAGATGTAAGTAACATGAGTGATCTACAAAGATGACATGTCAAAACATGCTGAACTATAAGCACGCGAATTGCGTGTATCGCTTAGAAGTAACCTATGCTTTGCTGTCATAATCCAGTTTGAGGCGCTCTAATGGTCCCTTCTAATGAGATACTGAATCATGTCTTTATATCAGAGTCCATCACAATGCAATATGTCAATATTTTATTTGTAGCCTTGTAAAGGAGTAGCTAGGCATCTTGATATTACATGGAAGGTTTTAGTCAATTATTCCGTGCTTCACAACTATGCTAAAGAATATGTCCTGGCTATTTGTTTTGAAACATGTAGAGCTTTACAGCTGCGATTGTAATTCTAGCTGTGGTATATCATCGTATGTGCGTCTAATGGTGGCTCTTAGATATAACTTGCGTACAACTTGAGAGCATGCAAAAAGTTATTACACCTTCTGTCCTTTACCTAAAATCCTAGTTTACACTTTTTTTCTACTTTTTTTTCTTCAAAACTTGAAAAGATGTGTTAACTAGTTAAGGCATGTTTATATCCTGTTTCTTGAAAGCTCACAAATAATTGCTTTTGATGCAGAACTCTAGTGTAGACCCAGTAGTGGGCAAATACATGGCAGCAGGTCTTAATAGAGAGGCAGTACCTATAGCAGTTGCCAAATATGGAGATGATCCAACTAAGGTAACTAGCTACTTGTCTGCTTCGTTACAGTTCCATCTTTTGGCTTCTGTACTATCTTCAGCCTGTCGGTTGATATTAGTTGTTTGACTAACTAGACTTGTTTATTTCAATATTAATACTACAGGTTAGGGAATTCGTCAATGGGTACACTGTCTTGCGAGAAATGGGGTTTGAACCTAATAGTGTTGCTGAAGCATTATTTACCCACAATAATGATAAGGAGGCTGCAGCACATTATCTTAGCGTTTGATCCTGAGACTCACTAATATTATTAGACCCAACTTGTATCATTATTTTACACCTTCGTGTTTCTGCTTGTAAAATGGTATTCTTTTAAAAAAAAAATCTGGTTGTACTTTGTGTAAATTGAATTTATAATCCGTGATGCTTGCCTGAACATGTACCCAAAACAAGAAGTTCCAAACTTTAGAAAGTGTTGAGCCTCATTCATACCGAGCTTTAGACTCAGGAACGTGACTTTGGCGGTTTGACTCTTAAGTACTTTGCCTCTCTTTCTATAACTATGTACATTTTGGCGATGACCCAACTTGTCTGGTAGATCCAATGTTTTAAAAACCGGGTTGACCCGGCCGGTTGAACCGGTTGAACCGTGAACCGGCTCGGAGACCGGGCAGGATGTAACCAGGTTTTTGCTTGTTTGTGAACCGGATTGACCCGCCGATTTTTCGTTGACCCGGTTTGATAAACCCGGCCGGGTCGTGACTTTTTTGAAAAAAAATATAACAACTTTTTTTTCATAAACATTTATAAGTTTAATTGATAAATTAAAGTGATGGTGACTAGTGTTAGTTAAAATAGAGTTAAAACTAACTTAAAATACCAACTATAATTTTTTTTATTATAGCATATTACAACTTGTAACAATGAGCTAATTGTTTTTGCAAATTTTTGTTATAATTTTATAAATATAGAACTAAAAAACTAAAGCTAATGATTAAAGACTTAATATTTTTCATTCGTTCAATTGAACGTAAGATAATTTTTGAGATCATACAACACTACATATTAAATATAATGAAAAATATATATATATATATGTATAGAACCGGTTTGACCGGGCGGTTCAACCGGTTGAACCGGTGACCCGATGAACCGCTCACTAAACCGAGTCAACTAAAAAACCGGGTTTTAAAACATTGGTTATCAAACGATTGAAGTACAAAATCAAATACTGTAAATACTTTTTATAATATTAAGTTTGTATAAAACTGAAAAAAGAATACAACAATCTGAACCTAGTCATGTGGTGACCTTCAGTTTGTAGACCTAATCTGACACATGTCACATTAAGATTGATGACATTAATAGAGGGGTCTCAGATGAGTGTGCAGTAGGTGCCATCGCACAGGGCCTCCACTTAAAAGGGGCCACATTATTATTAGTTTTGCATATAAATACGTATAATACTATACATATATGAACCATATTATTCAAGTTTATATGAAAATTTCTTTAGTTTATAAATGTAATAGGGACTCTATGTTGTTATTGCCTAGGGCCACCAAAAACCACGAGACGACTCTGACTATGAATATATATTTTTAGATTGGTTGGGTTGAATTGTATTGATTGGGTTGTTGATAAGGAGATTCACGAGAGACGAACGTGGGTTTTAGGCGCCATGGAAAAGTTGTATTTGAAACGAACAAATGATTGAGTTTGTTAAATCTTTTATATAATAAAAGAATTACATTATTTCGGAGTTTTACATCAAATTTAATCATATGAATTTAAAAATTAGACCAATCAGAACGCTTGATTTATATAACAATCTAGGCTACTTTTATATCTTAAAAAAATGTTGGTGACCGAAAAATGGTTAAAACTCTTTTTATATTTGTATATGTATTAAAGATATACAATAGGTAAATCTTTGTTTGACAAAAAAATATTGTATGTACGAAACATAATACTTATTTGAAGGTTCACATGAGTCGAATTCGGGCTACCTAAAAGAGTAGTTTTGTAGAGATTAGTCGGCTCACAATGTCGAGTTAGTTAACAGGTAAATCAAAAAAAAAACTTAGTAATTATCCTCAAGCTCATATAATATATATAAGATATGAATCTATTCTCTTCATATGATTTCGATAATACTCTATAACATAACTTATAAAACAAAATAAAAATAAAAATCATACATGTATTTAAAAAAACATAA
Organism: Tanacetum coccineum; assembly: GCA_026074375.1. Classification (NCBI taxonomy): domain Eukaryota; kingdom Viridiplantae; phylum Streptophyta; class Magnoliopsida; order Asterales; family Asteraceae; genus Tanacetum; species Tanacetum coccineum. The sequence continues at coordinate 64,503 of BQNB010015994.1, forward strand.
TGTCTAAACCCCGTAGTAGTACAATATACTCTACTACGTAGTAATAATACAAGTAATTGCATTATTTATTATTAACTACACAGGTTGTATTTATTTAGGGCAATTGACTAGCACGTGCATGTTCCGGTCATGGCTCAAAATCACATTAAATGAATTTGTCACACTCCACCTTCCCTCCATTAATGATCTTTCTTTCTTCTTCTTATTATTATCAGTTAGACAGACTCATTTAGCAGCATCTCTCTATGTGTGTGTTTTTGGTATACCTCATTTCTTCATCAACAACAACAACAAAACACACGGTCAGTAGTAAATGTAAATCACTATCTACTTTATTAATATATTACTATATATTTTGGTCACGTTAGTTTGTAATCTTGTGTTTGGCATTTCCTTCCATGTCCTAGCTTCCACATTTTCTCAAAAAGTTGCTACATGAATTATTGGTTATTGCTTCTAGACATTCATCAATAATTACCTTTACATTTTACTTTATAACAATGTGTCCATGAAAATGAAAACTTAGTACAACGTAATTGATTGGTACACCTCACATGCCACTGCCTAGCATTGCTCGGACTAAGTAGCTATATGTTCAACCTTGGATCAAGGAGAGTTTTTTTTAAGTCCGTTGCGAGCTTTACAATGCCTTAAATACTCATGTAGATAGATATATATATGTATCGAGTCGAGCTTAAGATGTTTTGAATATTAAGTGATTGTGTCCAACTGTCCATCAACCATGATGTTTGTTGTGAGATATATCGTTACGGTTATACTAAAAACTACTCGTAGTAGATTACAAGATTCAAATGTGGTAAAAAAAAAACAACACCTAAGTTAGGTTCCTAACTTTAATATAAAAGATGATTAAAAATCAAATAAAGTCACCTATAAATAATAAACCATTTAATTCATGTACGTTTGCTAGTTGACTATAACGTTTGTTGGCTGTATTCAGTTTTATATTCAACGTTCATCTCATATTTTTATGACCATAATACTTAGTATTAAATCCATCTTTTTCACTATATAATATACAGATGAGCACTATAATCTTGTAGCTTTTGGGACTTATGTCAAGATCATATATGAAGATGATGTATAAGTTTATATTGTTTACGGTTTTCGTTTTTGGAACGATTGTTTCGTTAGTTGCTGCAGAGCCTGATGCAGATAAGGAGATATTAGTAAATTTTATTCAAAGTATATCCCATAGTCGCGCTATTAACTGGGATATGGGTTCTTCGGCTTGTGAAAACTGGACTGGTATAACATGTAATCATGATGGTTCCAGTATTATAGCTCTTCGTTTACCTGCTTTTAGTCTTCATGGTCCTATTCCTCCAAACACTCTTAGCAGGCTGTCGAGTCTGCAGATATTGAGCTTGAGATCAAACGGGTTAACGGGTCCTTTTCCATCTGATTTCTCAAACCTTACAAACTTAACATCTCTTTACCTTCACTCTAACGGGTTCTATGGACCACTGCCTTTGAATTTTACGTATTGGAATAATCTTTCCATACTTGATCTGTCAAACAATGGTTTCAATGGAAGCATTTCACCTTCCATTGCGAATATGACTCATCTCACTGCTTTGAACCTCGCCAACAACTCCTTTTCTGGTGAAATCCCGGATCTTAGTATTCCGAGTTTGCAGGTTCTTGATTTGTCAAACAACAACTTAACCGGGCCGGTGCCTCAGTCTCTCAAAAGATTTCCCAGCTCGGCTTTTGTGGGAAATGATCTTTTGCCTTTAAGTCCAACGCCGCCCGTTGTTTCTCCTAGCAGTCAACCATCAATAAAATCATCAAAACTTAGTGAACACGCGATTCTTGGAATTGCTATTGGTGGTTGTGCATTAGCGTTTGTTCTACTTGCGTTGCTAATGATATATTGTTATTCGAGAGACAAAAAGGAGGTTTCGGAGGCACTACCGAAAGAAGAAAAGGTAACAAAACTGCGGTCGGGAAGTCAAAATGTGAACGGAAATGGAAGCCTTGTGTTTTTTGAGGGTAGTAGTCTAGCGTTTGACTTGGAGGATCTATTTAGAGCTTCAGCTGAGGTGCTCGGTAAGGGAACGTTTGGTACTACTTATAAAGCGGCATTGGAGGATGCAAGCACCGTTGTGGTGAAGAGATTGAAGGAAGTTGCTGCAGCAAAGCGAGGGCATACTATTACTCCAAAGACGAAAAGTTGATGGTGTATGACTATTATGATCAAGGGAGTGTTTCTTCATTGTTACATGGTACGTTCTGATCCAGTTTCTTAATCAAGTTGTGTGTTTTCTTTGTCTGTAAATCCTATATCCGGAAAAATGGGCAGGTCAAACCTGTTTTGTAACGGGTTAAACTAGGACATGACGGGTCATGATGACCAAACAACATTTTCTTGTTTTGTCTTTGATCTGTTTACTACAAATTATAACTCAAACTAATTAAAACTACTGATTTTTGTATAAATGGGTTGATGATGTGTCATCTAGTTATAATCCGTCCACTATTTTGCAGCAAAAAGAGGCGAGGGCCGGACTCCATTAGATTGGGATAGCCGTTTAAGAATAGCCATAGGAGCAGCAAGAGGGATCGCATATATCCATACACAAACCAACGGAAAACTTGTTCATGGAAACATAAAAGCCTCCAACATCTTCCTAAACCCACAGCGATATGGTTGTGTATGTGATCTCGGCCTAGCAACAGTAATGACACCATTAGCACCACCCGTGATGCGCATTGGTGGCTACCGGGCTCCAGAAGTCTCAGACACCCGAAAAGTATACCAAGCATCAGATGTTTACTCTTTTGGAGTTGTGCTTCTTGAACTTCTAACCGGGAAATCACCTACTCATGCAACGGGTGGTGAAGAGGTCGTGCATTTAGTGCGATGGGTTCACTCAGTGGTTCGGGAGGAATGGACTGCTGAGGTGTTTGATGTGGAACTATTAAAGTATCCAAACATCGAAGAGGAGATGGTTGAAATGCTGCAGATAGGGATGCAATGTGTTGTAAGGTCACCCGAGCAGAGGCCAAAAATGACTGACGTGGTAAAACTTGTGGAGGATATTAGGAGGACTACAAATGCAGGTGTGTCGGAAGTATCTACGCCAATGACGGAGGTGACTGCTTCTCCGGTTGTGGCGCAGCAAATAGGGTCTTCTGTAGTTGCAATGTAACAAGATTGAATTATAAAAGAATTAGTTGTGGAAATAATTGTAATATCATAACCTCATTATCTGATTTTGTAGTTACTTTCTATTTATAATTCATGTGATTTCAAGAGAATTAAACAGTTTTATGTTGTTTTTAGCTTTTGCTCATTTGCATTCTGGTTTCTAATCTACAACGTGAAAAACTATTGGACGAACTTTGGATCTAAAGGACGAAAATGAACTCTTGTCAAATCTCCAAACATGAACTCTGGTTTTAACTGCAAACGCCGAAATTAGTGTTATGATTTTTTATCTGATCCTATTTGATTTGCATTCGATTTTAGTATTTGCATGCTCGCTTTGATCTAAGGTGTGCTGGACCGAGACAACAAATATAGCATAAAGGTATGCCTCTTCTTGTTCTGCATACAACGGCTAGCGATCAACTAATCGTATTCTACTTGAGCTGACACTATTCGATAGGTGAGATACATTTTCATGTTAAAATATTTTGGTGTTCAAAAAGATATTTTTAACGTCTACGGGTTTGCCCATTGTTGTTGTATATTCGACTTGTTGTATGTTACTTATTTGTAGTGTAAACTGTAAATAAATCTCAGCCTTTCCAAAAACAAAATTGTAACTGATGTCAGCCCATGTCGCAGACTGCTTAGCCCACTAAGCACAATGTTTAGGTTGCTTAACTTGGGCTAACAAATCCATTGGGCTATCAACAGGCAACAAAACTATTTATTAAACTACATTTTCCATTAATTACTTCAAACTCAACAAAACGTAATTTAGGTCGAAGTCATGATACCTTATAGTTAACTTTTTCATATGTTTTAACAACAAATTTCAATCAACTGTATATAAGAAACACCACAAAAATGCTCACTTTAATGCACAAAGTATAATAACATCAAATAAAAGTATAAGCTAAGAAAATCATGAATTTATCAATGTATCTTTATATAACATAATGTATCTCGTTTGTTGTCGTCAGTAGTCACCATATATATATTTGTTGTCATCTGTTACGGAGGAACCACAGGCGAATTGTGAGCTTTTGAATGACTTTCTAAAAGTGCGAGAAAGGTTTTTATGGTTAAAAAGAAGAAGGTAAAAATGATCACGATAGAAACATAACATATAAAAGTGGTTGACTACCGAGGGAGGGAAAAAAAACAACAAAGAAGATAAATTGGGAAGAAATATTATAATGAAAAAGATGAGAAATGGTTATATTAGAGTATTAAAGACGCGTTGATTTGAATCCGATGCATCTTTAGTGTTTTAGATGTATTCTAATACATTTTGTAGCTCAGAATAGGATGCATATCATATATTAGATGTAGGGAGGAAACGAGTCGAGCCGCTCATGAAAAGCTCGGGATGGAATCGGTATAAAGCTTGAATGAGCTCGAGCCTAAGTTTCCGAATTGTATACAAAAAGGTCGAGTAGCTCGCGAGCCTAAACGAGCTCTAGACATATATACGTATAAATTGTCTATACGTATAACTGGGTATAAACGAGCTTAAAAGAAGTAAACGAGCACGAGCCTTTGTGTGATTAACGAGCCGAGCTCCAATTGAACTTTGTTTTTTCAACACATCATACATATTAATCGAGCCCGAGCCGAACCCGAGCTTGTGAGAATCTTCACGAGGCGAGCTCGAGCTCAAAATATGAGACTTGAAACGAGCTCGAGCCTAAGCTCGAGCTCTAGCAGGCTTGAGCTTGGCTCGGCTCGTTTCCACCTTTAATTAGATGCATTTATCAAGTTCGACGAATCTTATGTATTTTTCGTGTCCTTTGCATTTGAAATGTATTGCTACTTGCTTATACTACTTTACGTCGTTTTCACTTCAAAATCATTTTCGAAACTAATTGAGATGCATTTAAATTAATTGAGATTTATCTTAATCAGGTCGATGCATTTCAAATGTGTAATAATTATTATTTCTCATTTTTTTTTCATTTTTATGTTTTTTTCACCGGATCTCAACGCTAATAAAACTGACACATCCGATGGTTATCTTAGAAATGCTAATTATAGTACCCAACTTGTAAAGAAATTAAGAAACTATAAGTTAATTGAGATTTTTTTTCTTGGACTTGCTACTCTATAAGTTAGGCAGATTGTATTATTAAATGGTGAAAAAAACACAAATCGATGCGTTACATTAATTACGGAGAGGTTAAACCATCATTAGTGACATCACAAGGGAAAAAATAAGAGTAATATAATTTGTAATCTCAAGTTGTCACTATGTCAGGAATTATTAATTCTTAATTATTATTGGGTTATGTTAATATCAAATTTAATTCCCATCTAATAGTGTTCATGAGTCATGACTTTGTGTAAATTTAAACTGCTATCTTCACTTGAATTTTACAAAAAATCTTTGACGAAATCATATGGTTGTATATTAATTATCGGTGTTTATTTTTAAAGATTTCTACACCGGTGAATACATTACTTTAAAAGAGGTGAGATCATCATAGAAAAATATCATATCAAATAACAAAAAAACACATCATAACTATCCATTTTTCATCAAATAAAAAAAAACAATTAAAAAACTACACTTTCCACCTCTTTTTTAAAAATAAAATATATTGCAAACGGTAAATCGTCAAACGACAAAAAAATACACCATCGCGACGAGAATTAAATCATCTTTCTATAGAGGGGCACTTTTACATACTATCGACGAATTTTTTTTTTGATTTTTTTTTCAGTCACGTCTGAAAAAATCACATGTGATTTGTAGCACAATCACATGTGATTTATAAAATCACATATGATTTGTGATACAAATCAAATGTGATTTTTTCAGACGTAACTAAAAAAATCGATTTCATATACTTTTGACGACTTTTTAGTGTTAAAATTTCCGCCAAAAAAAATTACACGTGATTTGTAAAATCACTTGTGATTTGTTGTTTTAAAAAATCACGTGCTATTTCATAAATCGTATGTGATTTCACAAATTCACTTATGATTTTTAAAGTAATAAATCACGTGTGATTTCATAAGTTCATAAATCGCATGTGAATTTACAAATTTACGTGTGATTTTTAATGTAGGAAATCACATGTGATTTTTTGAATCACGTGTGATTTTTTTTTCAGTCACGTCTGAAAAAATCACATGTGATTTGTATCACAATCACATTGTGATTTATTTTTTCAGACGTGACTGAAAAAAATAATCGAAAAAAAAGTTCGTCGAAAGTATATATAGAAGTGCCCCTCTATAAAAAGATGATTTAATTCTCGTCGCGATGATATGTTTTGTTTTGCGTAACGATTAACGGTTTGTGAGATATTTAATTTTAAAAAAATATAATGAAAATGGGTTTTTTAATTAAATTAAAATAGGAATTAATTTTAACTATTAGATGAAATAAAATGGATGATTGAGATGAAGTGGATTGTTCTTTAATTATATAGTGTTCTACATAAAACTTTTCTCTATCATAATCATCTTTCCAACACTCATATAAGCTTTTCTTCTCGGTTCCACCTCTACTCTTAAATGTCATGAAACTAGTTGTTTCATCATAAACGTCTTCCACTTCACTCTTGCTCACCTCATCAACCACATCACTTTCCTTGTTCTTCCCTATATTCGAATAAGCCACATCTTTGTGCCTCCCTAGTGGGCTCGTTGCCTCGCTTGTATCAATTTTTTAAGCCTATTTTGAACTACCCCTATTTGCACCTAACTCGTCATCATTTTCAACCATCGTAAGAGCATCAAACGGGTTTGAACTAGTTGTCTATTGCCTAATCATTTGAGCATTCTTCTTCATCCCCTTATACTAGCATAATTCGTCTTAGAAATAAGCCTATATACCTGTTTCATGGCCTTAAACTAAAGTTTAGGACTCATATTAATGCCACATAATGTTATTTTAGGAGCTTGTTGAAAACCATCATTATAGTTGCCATTTTGCTTCTTAGGTTCATCAACAACACGTTTCGGACATGTCACGTCATCATGGCCAAAAACCATACACACTTCACACCTTGGTGGTTCCCATTCATACTCGATTCGAATAGTATTCAAAATATACCCATCACCCTCTAACTTTTGGATTGCCACCACAAGAGTCTTTTTTAACTCCACATCAGCTCGTACGTCGATCATAGCTCTCGCATAACTCGGCCTACCTCATGACTCCGTACATATAGTTGTAGTATAGACATCTAACAATGGTGTTTTTCACTTTTTTCTTGTCTTATATTTTTAGTTAACCTGTTATATATACTCGCATCAATTTTAAAATCTCTTTGTAAAATAAATGTTGTTATGTACGCGTACTGTGCTACATATGGATGGGCTGTAATTTACACTACGCAACCTCTTAATACGTTGTACGCGCCGTGGAAATAGCAAACATCGCCTTATATAAAGTTGTTAGATTACGATTAACCACTGAATTTGAAATCGCTACTTATATGCTATTGTTATGCATTACATATTAAAGTTTGTTGTTTATATGTAGTTTGTGGTATGCAAAGTATTGTTCTCAATGTTGTGCAAAACAGCATCCATTAATGATGCTAACTAGTATATAGTGTCTTAATGAAGATTTGTTGTTTGGGTCTTAATACCGCATGAGATCTGTAGGATCCC